>JAOQGH010000051.1:83401-107482 GCA_025769975.1 Gallinago jamesoni
AGACCTCCTCACTCTCTCCAACTCCCTGGAAGGAGGGTGTAGCCGGGGGAGGGGGGGGGGTGTCAGTCTCTTCTCCCAAGGAACAGGTAATGCGACAAGAGGAAACATCCTCCAGTTGCACCTGGGGAGGTTCAGATTGGATATTAGGAAAAATTTCTACACTGAAAGGGTTAAGTCTTGGAATGGGCTGCCCAGGGAAGTGGTTGAGGCACCATCCTTGGAAGTATTTAGAAGTTGGGTTGACATAGTGCTTAGTGACATGGTTTAGTGATGGGTTTTATCAGAGTTAGGCTGATGGTTAGACTCGATGATCTTAAAGGTCCCTTCCAACCCAGACAATTCTATGATTCTACAATTCTAACTAAACCAAAATAAAACAGAAGTCTAGGAAGAAATACTCTGAAGCTGTAATTTCATCCTCCTTTCCAGAAATTCCTCTAAGCCTTTCCAAGCAATAACACCACTTGGAAATAGTTAGGGGTTTCATACACTTTTGTAGGTAGCACAGGCAACCCCTAAAGCACCATTGTCCAGGCTTCTGGAATTCACCAAACCCAGGAGCATCTAAAATTGTGAAGTCTGCAGTTGCTTGGTGAAGCAGCAAGTGCTCTATGACCTCTATATTCCACTAAGGCAATTGGCTCTTCTCCTTTCTGTGTTTGATGCAGTACATGATCTTCAAGAGTTTTAACAGGGGCCTTTGCAGCATTAGACTCCCAACCTACTCTGTAGCTAGAATGCTTTATAATACCCTGCCTGATTAAAACACGAGCCTATTAAAGACTACTCTGGTGTATCACCCACCCATACCAGCTGTCTCCCTGAAGGAGAGGCAGCAAGGAACAGGTACCAGGCTAAGTCACAGACAACGAGTGTGAGGAAGGAGGCACTGACAATTTAGACACCTGCGTACATTCCTGCAAAGTACAGACAGCACAACTAAATCACACAGCACCAAGAGGAGACCACCAGGCAGCTTTAGATGCCTGGAAATACTGGGTACAGCTTCCAGGACTGCTGCTCCAGGACTGAGTCAAGAAGTCAGGGCCTCTATTTTCTTCCCCCTCCTGACAACTGGAATATAAATGAAAGCTCATGTCTCTGCTGCCTTCCCAGCTTCTGCTACAGGGAAGAACAGCTCTTTACAGCTCCAACCATATATTCAAATGCAGGAATAACTGCAGCCGTGCCATGTTTTTCTTATGTGAAAAGAATTAGCTGTTCAGAAGCATGCTCTGACTTGCCACAAGAGTTCAGCAATTCAACAGCTTGAAGCTCAGTCATCAACTGACATAGTGTTAGTGTGACTTGCAAGACCTCTGAAGTTGCTCTTTTCAGCTAGGAATAAAGTTGAATTAGCATTTGGGACACAGTTTCAAAGCTAGCTGGAGTTTATATATCCACAGATTAGAGCAGAAGTCTCCCAGTAGTCCTTCGCACTGGTACCAGGGCCCTGTAGCCAAACCAGATCAGGGTATGTATGTTTACAAGCCTGAATATTTACATTGAGCACTTTAAATTTATACACATAGAGTCCTTGCTGAGGACAGGTATATCAGTTTCTTCCACAAACATTGCTTATTTGATCTTACCCTTGAATCTGGCAAGCATAAGCATTGAGGTGAGATGTTCTAAACTCTTCCCTGGCAAATCCACTTATTACTGCAATCTAAGAAATGCAGAGCTTGGCATGTAGTGATCATTTTAGGATTTTGAAACAGTAGCTGCTGTGTGCATCCAATTAGCAGCTGTGTAGCTGCTTAGGCTGCTGGTATACATTAATCCGTGTCTTTTGTTTTGCATTAAAACTTGTATTCATGATCTTGTTATTGAAGGATGTAGGATTCATTCAGAGTTGAGGGCTGATCACCCAGCACTGGATATACACAGCAGGATACACAAATGCATTATACTGCAAAGGCTGAAATTCTAGTTTTAGGTTGAAATTATTTTAGGAATTCAGACTTCTTGTTATATACCTGCACTTGTGTCAGTTTTACAGGTTTTATGGCAACACTACCTAAACTAAGTACTCCCTCACCTTCTATGCAACTGTGACCTGAGAGGATAAGGTGTCTAAAACTGCACTTACCAGACAAGAGACCCTCAAGCTGCTAAGGGAAGCCATACAGCGCATCATGGCAGCAGTCACAGGTTTCCCAAACACATGAACACACACATCCAGATTTCCTCTACTCTTGCACGTATCTCCTAGCACAGCCAAACACCAATGAGATGCTCAGCCAGGTGGCAATTAAAATGAATCTAGCACTTTGCCAGTCATCCTGATCAAGTACTCAACTGCAGTTTCACCTTCTCATGCAGCAAGCACTGGCATCAGCTCAAACCACTGCAGCTTCTCACTGTATCCTGAGCCAGCCACAAAGCAGTATCTTTCTGTGTAGAGACTGATTCAGAACTCCTACAGCCCTACTTGGGTTGCGATTCCTAAAGTTCTGTGTTTATGTGGTTATGAAAGTATGGAATCTTCTGGAGAAATGCAGAAACATCCAGCAGCTTCAGCTACAACCAAAGGCTTGTTGTTATAGTTAAGCTGCCTAGAAGGCCTGCTCTGAGCATGGAGTACCAAGGCAGTGGTACCCAGCTACCTTCACATTCCTATTTTTGAACATGTTGTTCAGCACAGTTGGCTCAGACACTTCCAAAGATGCTCCAAAGAGCTTGAGCAGCAGAGTTGAGCTGACTATAGAACAGTCAGATGATAAATCGCTTCAAAGCTAGCAGCGCTTGAAGGATTTACATCAACTCCAAGGTGTTCTGATCACATTCACTGCTGTCTTTGGCAAAAGCTGTCAGAGACAAACCTGCAAAATAAGAGATCAAGGTAAGGACAGGAGTATTAGAAGGGTTTCTGATGGCTGAAGTTAGCAACATGTTTCCCCTGCATGTGTAAAGCAATCTCTACAGTTCCACACCACCCAGTGTCTTGAAATGCAGCAATCTGCACTTGAGTGCAGTCTTTATGCTCCAGCAGTATGAACTAATCCCAAATACTACACTCCAGTCAGAACCAACTGCAGCTTGCAGTACAGCCTGTGAGTGCCCTCACATTGCAAACTCAGGGACCTGAATTTCAACAACTGAGTTCTCACAAGCGCTGTGTATGGCAAGGATAAGAGGCTTCTACACCCTCTGCTGTTGCTGCCAACAGAACAGGGTAGGGGAGGAAAATACTCACCCACCTGTTGTTCCATCAAATAAACATGAAATCTACATTTGAGAAGAGCCTATTCCAAAACCACTCTGAGAATAAGTTATCACTCTTCCTCATCTGTCATTTTCTAGTATATTTCACTGACACAATGGGATCTGCGCTCCTCCTCAGGACACACAGCTTCCATGGGAAAAACTAAAGACAATTACTTCAGATAGAACTTGAAGGGCACACAAGCATTCCGAGAACAAGAGGTTCTCAAGGTGTAAGCATAAATCAATATTTCAAAACATCCCTTATTTTTCAGTTCACTGGTAATTAACAGCTTCTTACAGATGAAGACTGACTATAGTGCTAGGCAGCAAGTCCACCTAGAAGTTATCTTAATTCAGAAGAACCTTGCCACCACATACAGTAAGCCCAATTAGTATGGTATTATGCACTGGGAACATGTAGTTAACACGCTATTTGTAAGCTGCATTAAAATCTCCAACAAAGACTTAAAAATCAATTGTTATAAGAACACACTGCAGAACCTTATTCATGAGGTGATGAGGTGAATATATGCATTCACCACCTGAATAAAAAAGTGTTTCTTGAATTTCAGTCCCAGAGAGCCTATTTCAGAGGTCCAAATTTCTATAGCAACATCCCCATTAAGCACCAGGAAATGCTGGATTAGACCTACTTATATTGCAGCGTGACTTCATTTATGATTCCAGGAAGCCTATTTGAAGCTCCTGTCTTTCAGAGAAGTGATCTTTCAGGCTGTGACCAAACAGCATTTAAGCTTCTAAGGAAAGAATTGCAAGTTCTTTTTCATTATTGTCATGAACACCCATTACAGCATCCTTTCAGCAGGAAACCTGAACACCCATATGGAGGTTTAAGGACAGAAAAAGCGAAGTTGAATACAACCTTTATGCAAGGCAAAGAAAAGAGAGTCATACAAAAAGGCTCAGTAGCAAAACAGGTCTTCCACCTGTAAAGATCTTGATCAGGCAACCAACTAGTCTTGTTTACTTCAAGTTAAAAAGGAAACAATGCAGCAACACAGGCAACAAAAAACAATGAGTCACATTACTGATGGGTCAAATGCACATGCATCCCTGCCAAAAGTGGTCACCACCAGTGGCCATTAACCAGTGGTCCCTGACTACCAGAGGCAGCACGTTCCTCTGTCCTCCTCAAAAGAAACCATGCAGTTTTACCTCACTCTTTGAGGTTTGAGGTACCTACACAATGTGTTGGTGAGAAGCCTACCTCATGCAGTGTAAGTCTGCATGCTCTCCAACAGTCCCAAACTCGCATTCTACAAATATCTGAAGTTAGCAGTAAAATAACAGCCTTAATCTGCCTGCAGCTTGTTTACTTGCTAAACAGATCATGCTTACAGCTTTGCTGTTTTCTGGTCAAGCTACTTCAAACCCTGAGCTAGGTTTTCTACAAGAACTTTGAGAGTCCCAAAACCTCTACTGATGGCCCACTGGACACTGTTGTCTAAATGGCAGCATTCCACTAGAGCAGAACCCCTCTGTCTGAACCGTTGTGGTCCTACCCTTTCTCCTCAGATCAGTCCTCCCTTGTGTTTTGCCACCAGCTATGCCAACATACGCCCAAAAAGCCAGCTCAGGTGTCCGACCCCATCCCAGGTTCCATGAAGGATAAAGCAGAGGACAGTGTCCCTTCTCTCCCCTTGAAACACCTTTCTGAAGAGCTGAGCTACAGATTCTACCCTCCTGCTGCAGGCAGAGGGGAAGCACTCAGCCTAACAGGCAAAGCTCAGCCTCATGAGAGAGAAACCTTCACTTATCCCCACTACCAAAAGTGAAAGGCATCACAACAAGTGATAAGGTCAAGAATATCACTGAAACCAGAGTTTGTTTCAACTAGAAAGCAATAAGCTCTGTACACGAATGTGTAACATAGATAAGCTTAGATAACTAGGGACACAGCTCTTTTCACTTAGCCTCAGTATTTTCCAAGTAAACAGAATTTAATCTCATGCAGAGCAACAAATTCAAAGCTACTCACGCTTAGGGACTGCACACATCCAAGCTACAAGGTTAGCAAAACTAAAAGGGTGCCAACATTTGAGCTAGAAGTCAACTCAACCTTGGCACACTGAACAAGATAACTAACATGTAAATGGGTAATCTGTCAGAACTGACTCCATTAGCAAGATAAATTAGGATCATTCCTCAAAGCAACCAAACCAGCTAAAGTTCTAGGTAAGAACTAGGGTCTGCTATTTTCTTGCATCACTATTCACAGATTTTATGGAATCCCCGTTTTGCAATCAATTATCTGGGTCTACTACCGTGTAGTCATCGGCAGCAAATCAAAAGGTAGAGGTAGAAGGGTAAACAAGACTACAGCAGCAGAGTTAAGCTGACCTGAAGCTGCTTCCAAGTTAGAGATTTCAATGCCACACTGTACAGACATGCAGGACTTAGCTTACTTTCAGCCTTCAGGAGAAACAAATACGCTGGTTTGATTGATTTCACTCATTTAAAGGGTTTAGGGGTAAAATAAGAATTTTGTCCTCAAAGTTAAACCAGGCATCCGTGCGATGAGATGATGCTACGATTACTGCTTTACTCCACTGCCACTGGCCAGGAAACAAAGCTGCCCACCAATGGCATCACTGTTGTCACCACAGATGTGACAGAGCAGATTTGCCACCAGATGGGGGGCAGCGGATGGCCAGCCCATGACATCAACATAATAAATGCCGTTAAGAAGCTGCACTGTGACTCCGGAGGGCTCTCGGTGCTGCACCAGTGCCTGCTCTCATGCCATCAGACACTCCACCTTCCTCCACCCCGTCTGCTGAGTCACAGAGCCCGCAGGGACAGCGAGGAGCTGCACCCAGCCTGCGGCAGAGCCAGCCCCAGCACAGCACTGCAGCACTGCTAGCCCACACAGGAACGCCCGGCAAAGCCCTGTAAGCTCCAGTGGAACAGGGTAAGCCTTATCTGAAGCACATATTATTTTGGTGTTCAGTAAAACACAGCAAAACTTAAGGCTTTTAAGAAACAGTCTTCACAATGCTTCTATAAATACAGCAAGTTCCCGTATTCCTCGCCCTCTCACAAGCAATCCTTACAGCACGCCCAGAAACACAGCTGCAAGCACCTTGGCCATTGCAAAAGAATCAGACATAGGCAGCATTAACTTTATTTGTTTGGCTTCAAAAAGTTCTACATTAGTATGTTAGGAAAGGTTAAGGACAGGACATGCAAGAAAATATTTCAGTGCTAGCATTCAGAGCAGATAGTCTTTTTAATCTTCAGCTGGCACTGGTTATTAGTTTCAGACCATATCTTTCACCACTGAGCATGTTCCCATTTATCTGAGCTTGCTTTTTTTTTTTTGCCCTCTAGCACTTAGCATATACACCCTTTTCAGTGAGAACAAGCTCTAAAAAATTAGAATCATAGAATGGTTTGGGTTGGAAGGGACCTTAAAGATCATCTAGTTCCAACCCCCCTGCCCTGGGCAGGGACACCTCCCACCAGACCAGGTTGCTCAAAGCCCCATCCAGCCTGGCCTTGAACCCTTCCAGGGATGGAACAATGACATACAAGCTCTAAGCCAGTGGTTATTTCAAAACCCAGCTCTCAAATTAAACTAGAAGTAATTATGACCCCACTTTACCACATTAAGTACAGATGCACAAAAAACGGTGTTCTATACAGATTACTTCAGAGGGAAAAAAAAGTAGAAGTCTCGATACCAGAAGAAGCAAAACATCTGCTTTAGAAAAATTTACCCTTGAGAAAAAACACAGCATGATTAAGAGTCTCTTTATCTGCCTACACTCAATGGTGCATGATTTGCGCTGAGCTCTCCACCATTTTTACTTGGTTGTAAAGCTTCTCTTAAGTACAAAAGCTTAAAACATTTCCAGGATTCACATCAAGATCTGAATACTAGGAAAAATGCTTTATTTCGTTCAAATGTTACTAAAAAAAAAGGCACATTTAAGAGTAGAAAGTACTTAAGCGCTCAAACTTGTTACTAAGTAAATTACCTATAGTACCCCTTGGAATGACCTCTTCAAACAAGAGGGAATATTCATTATTGACCTTCAATGCAGTGAATCTATAGAGAGCTGGCACAGCAAAAAGGCTGCTGCTGCATGTGATTTAATAAGCATAGACTGAAATACAAACAATGAAAAAGTTAACTGACCTGATGTTTAGCACGCTGAAATTTTGACCCTTCCTGCTCTTCATGCTGCACAGAGTTGGCTCTCTCCCTCACACTTCTATACCCAGGGCTGGGTATGATGTACTCTTTTCCTATGTCGATGTCTTTCATCTTCTGTAAACGCCAGGATTTACGCGTACGTTTTCACCTCAAAAGTCTGAAAAATAATTACATTCCACTTACTTAAATGCTATGCCAAACACTAGTTACTTTTAGTCAACTATTTTTAAAGTTTATTTTTTAATTCAAGATCAGAAAGTAATCACAAGAGAGCCTTATTACAACAGGACTGTAATAATATGGCTTTGGAAACACAGGCAAGACTAAGCTCTCCTGAACTAGTTTAAACATGCCCTGAGGTAGCTACATAGTACCATGACTCTCAATGCACCAGAGTCCTTTTGTAACCCCTCCTTTAGCGCTCCAAAATACAGTTATGCAACCTAACAGATTAAAGTAACAACTCGTTACTACAACATTTAGTTGAAGCCTTGAGAAACTTGACTTGGAAGACCAAATCCCTGAAGCCTTCTGTTAGCGCCTGCGGCTGCACACACCCAACAGCTCACCAGGACCAAGTTTTGCAGAACTGATGTCCCCGGAGCTGTCACACGATAAAAGCGGTCACGCTCCCGACAACACACTCCTTCTCCTCAGCATTATTAACCTACTCCACAGGCCCCAGCTGCCATCAGGCACCTTCGAGCGCAGGAAGGGCTGTCACCGTCGGCGCTGCGGCTGTTCCCGTGGCCTTGCGCCGCACGGCCAGAGAGAGAACGGACGCCCCGGGAAGAGACCCGTCTCCCCCTGCGGGGCTGTTCTGTAACTCTGCCCGACTGCACCCGCAAGGAGCCCGGGGCGGTGACACCAGGCTGGACCGGCACCAGCAGACTACCCCCCCCCCCCAGCAGCCGGCGGCGATGACCAGCCGCCCCCGCCCCGTGTCTCAGCGCCGGCCGAGGATGCTGCAGCGCGGCAGGTCCCGGGGCTGCCGCCCCCCGCCGCCACAGGGCTGCGCGCCAGGCGCTGCCGCCGACGACCTGAACACCGGCAGAGCCGGCCCGCCGCGGAGCCTCTCCGACGCGCCCGGGTGAACGCCTTCCCCCCCCCCCCCCCCCCGCCTCCCCGGCGCAAACGAGACAGCCCCCCCGCAGCCGGGGAGGGACGGACAGCCATGGCTGGGGCTGCCAACAGGGGAGGACTGCTCCGCCAGCCTCCCCGCAGGAAAGGGAGAGGGGGCGCGATAAGGCCGACGCCGCCTCAGTCGCGCGGCTGCCCTTCACCCACACAAAGGGGCGCGCTGCCTCCCACCCCCAGTAACAGGCGGGCCGTCCTCGCTCACCTCCGCCCGGCGACTGCCCCCGCTGCGGCTCCTCCGCCCGGTGGCCGCAATGCCAGACAACATCCCTTATAGCGGCTTCGGCTCCCCCACTGCGCCTGCGCGGGGAGGGGGCGGGCGGGGACTGTCGGGGCCGTTCCCTCGCGGTGCCCCATGGAAAATGTAGTCCAAATCTCGGCGCGCCCGCCCCCTGACCGCGGGTCCAGGAACTACGTTTCCCAGAAGGCCGCGCGCGGCCGGCCGTCGTTTTTCCACGCCCCTCCCCGCCGTGCCCCTCCCGCTCCCTTCCCGCCGCTACTGCCGCAGCGTGGGGGGTCTGGAACGTTCGCCGCCGCCCGGCGCGAGGCTCTGGGGTGGGGCGCGCACCGCGGGGCAGAGGGGATGAGGAGAGGGACCCCGCTCCCGGTCCGGCGGCGGCCGCGCTGTGGGGAGAACGAGTGGACCTCGGGGTGCCCCGTCCCGCCCCCCCGTCCCGCCGGCGATGCCGCAGGGCGGTGCCGGTCCGCTGCGCGGGCCGGAGCAGGAGCGGCGGCGGCTTCTCGGTTTGCGCCTGTCCGTTGCAGCCGGTCGTTTGCAGCTGGGGGAGGCGCCGCTGCCCATAATCTGGGGCTTAACCTTTGCGGGGCTGCAGCGCTGGCTGCCCGGTGCGGCGGCGGTGTCACCCCCGGGCCCTTCCGTGCTGCTTGCATCGAGCCCGGCTAGGAATGGGACCCGGCGGGGGGCAGGGGAGCCCCGCTGTGCCCCTCCGGAGTGATTCGGGGCGGGTGAAGGGACTGCGAACCTGCCCCGGGGCTTTCCCGGCCGAGCTTCTCCCGGTGAAGGGGCTGAGGGGCGGCAGCGACCCCGCTCCCCCGGCGCCGGAGATGCAGCTGGGGGAGCTCGGTGCGGAGGAGCGGGCGAGGCTGCGTTTCCTCTCGCAAAGGGCTATAAGTATCCTTAAGAAACCCCGAGCTGTAGCCTCTCCCGGCTGTGTTTAAATACCCTGTCCTCATGTGACATATTCTTTCCACCAGCCAAATTTGGCTGATGTATCATTTAAGTGGTTTATATAACAAGTGCCTGTTTGCACTGCAGTCCTGGCTCTCCTGTCGGGGAAACGCTTGTGAGAGTCAATTTGATAGAAAAGCTGAAATAAACTCAGGTAAAGATGGGAGATGGGGATCTGGAAGTAAAAGTGGACCCAGAATATTCCTTCCAAGCCCACAGGCCAGCGGTGCAAGTAAAAGATGTCACCGTGCAAGCAGCAATTCAAGGACACACTTAAGGTACCAGAGAATCCCTTCAGAGCTCCGTGACACATCCTGCGGCACTCCAACTCCCATTTCTGGCAAAAATGAGCATCAGCTCCATTGCAGGTGCTCTAACATTTTGGGACAGCAGAGCTGACAGATGCGCAGAAGCAGAGCCTTCCCGCGGTACAGCAGCTGAGAGCGCACGTGGCTGCTGCATTTTTCTGCAGTCTTCCCCAGGACTTGCAATCACACAATTTCAGATTGATTTGGCTGAGATTTTATTGGGAAAGAAGCTGCAAGGTACACTGTATGCTTTATAAATGCTATGTCCCAGCTAAGGGTGTATTTTAAGACAGAAGCCAGGAGGCAATTTAGAGTAAGTCTCCGAGCAGTCATTAGACCTTTGCTAAATAGATGTGCAGTTACTGAGTAAGGCAGTTAAACAGCATAAACAGAAGGGACAAAGTGTAAATGATGGCAAGAATTAAACTGTGATAAAGCTTCAAGGTGAGTCACTTGTATGGTATTGTTGGGCGTTGAGCAGAGATTGTTCTGAGTGCAAGCCTGTCTTTGGCGCCTGGGCTGTGGAGACAACCACAGCTGCTTTTCAGAGGTAGCTGCCTGGTTTTGAGCCGATGACACGTTGAAGTGTAAAAGCTTTGCATCTTATGCCCAGAGGGAAAGAGAAATGTGAGCCTCCATTATGCCACAGTGGCTGCAAAACGTGTTAGGGAAGATGAGCAGAGTGTTGTTTAAGCCAAGGGATCCAGGGCCCTGCCTACACTCGCTCTGTCCTCTATTTCTCCAGTGCTGGAGCAGATCTGAGAATAAAAGGGAGGGTGTGAGTGCTAGTAGGAAACTGTGCTGGTAAATAATGCTGTGTACGCTCAGGCTAGCTCTGGGCAATGGGCTGGCGGCAGCATCAGCAGTGTTTCCACATCTGTGGTCCTGTGAGTGCACATACTCTCTTAGTATGATGGTGGGAGGAAAACGCGTATGTAGGCATAACCCACTTTTAAGTGTGTCACGAGTCTCCTCCAGCATCAGTTCTAAAGAATATAAGTGTACGGGTGCTACCAACCAGAGGAGTTGCATCTTTAGCTCCAGTGGCAGCAGCTAATGCTTTTAGTGCTGCCAGCCCCAGGTTTGTCCCTGCGGGATGGAGACGTTACATAAACAAGGTCTGTACTGTATTAAAACTTGCCCTGATTCAAGATCTGGGATTTGCCATAGTCAGCCCCGACTGCAGTCAGAAAAGCACAGCTAGAGCAAAGAGCCCATGGCAGCTTCAGAGCCAAGGCCAGCAGACCCTGTGGGCGAGGAAGCGACACCTGACAAGTAGTCTTCTTGGAGGTGTACGGTGTCTGCTCCCCCACACCCCAAAACAATCATCAGCAAAAAATTTGAAGCAACACTTGAAACAAACTGACGAGCCATTGAATCTGGTAGTGGAGCATTGCTAAGTCCACCAGGAAAACCAAGGCTCAGTTTGTGGGAGCGATGTCCTTTATTTATTCAACTGTCCTACCACATCTTTCCCCATAGGATCTGAGGACTTGCTTCTGCTGCCTGGGGAATATGGAGCACGTGCTCCCCAGGTGACCTAACTGAGCTGGATCTTGGACAGAAACAAGGAGAAGTCCTTCCAGGAGATGTTCTGAGCTTCAGGAGCGTTGCAGCACTAGTTTGGGTTCACAGCAGTGCAATTAAGACCAGATCTCAGCCACACAAAATCCTGTGACACATGCAGGAGCAAAGCAGAGTTACTCATGTGCCAATGGGATGCTCTGCCTGGCGAGCCCACCAGACACTGGTTGCAGGTTGGGTGGGAGCAGTGGAGTGGTATGGTCTCTGTTCTACTGCTGGCAAAACATTGCAATGAGGCACTAGGACAAAACAGCTTTTCTTTTTGCCCAGAGAAGCAGCAAGATGTGGTTTGACTGATGTCCAGGGGGATATGTGGAACACTAGGAGATGCCTTGGGCTAACAGGAGCAGAGCCACCCGCCTCTGACCAGGTTTGTGGGCGCTGCGAGGCTGGGGACACAACATGCTTCCATCAGAGTGGATAGAAGTGGATGACACGAGTCTAGACACCCCCGTGGAGAGCTGTTCTTCCCTCTCTCCCCAGATGTCCTCATACACAAAGGACATCTTCTTCTTGCCCTTCCCCACTGAGGTTCTCAGTCCTGGCTGCTGAGGCTTGCATTTTCGGGATGAGTTTCCTGGGTTCGGTCCCTCCTGATGTGCATGCTGACAGTTGTTATGCTTGCTGGTGCTTTTTTACTCTCTCACTGATCAGAGCTCTCAGCCATGAAGTCCAGAACTCAGAAATTAATCAGATGGCTCAAGTAAAAGTCCCATCCCCGCAGCACTGCAAACCGTAGCAAGTCCAGAAATAGAGAGGTCTGGAGAGACTGCATGCATCAGCTTGTTCCTGATTCTCTGTCTTCGTGTGGTGCCCGATCTTTTATTGTCCGTCATTTCCAGCTCCCTCCCTCCCTCACTCCCACACACAGCCTGTCTGTTCAGGACTTTGAGCTCTCAGAGCAGACCAAAAGGTTTCCCATTGCACTGCAGCAATAATTATTCCTGATTGCCACTAAGGCAACAATTTAGCCTCAGCCGGGCTTTCTCTTTGCTAGGAGCCACCAACCCGCATGGGCAGCTTGACAGATAGGTACAGGCTACCAATAACTGAAGACTGGAGAAACTTCGCTACTCATTTCCCTTTATATCTTATATCCACCTTCACAGTTTAAGAAGAAAATGTTTGTGGCAAAAGCACCAACAAGAAGATCACTGAGAATAGTTGTTCTCAGTCCATCATCCTTAGGCTCCAGAGTTAATGTCCCATTAAGGAGACCAGGAGGAAGGCAGGAGCCACTGCAGTACCTGTAGCAGGGCTGTCAGGGACTGCTGTGACTTGCTCAACCATTCTCCTCTTAAATCTCAGTAGCACACAAACTATTTCAGGATATCAGTGGGCTGGGTTTGTCCATTGAAAACTACAGTCCCGTTTCCTGCAAAGAAGTTAATAATCAGCAATAGTGTTGTTGTATAATAGCTCATTACTTGTTATAGCAAGAAATGGGTATGGTTGCCCTTAGTTTAGAAGTTACGGTATCTAATGGATCTGCTCATGGCATTGCATTGAAGAACAAGAGGAGTCACAAATGTTCCCTGCACATATTGAGTGCTATTAGTGCCCAAGTCTTCCTAAAAATCCTACTTCTGGTGACAGCACACCCCCCCCCTTGCCCCCTTGAGCTCCCTGCAGCAGCACCAGCTCAGACAGACCTGTCCGTGCGGTGCCAGCACCTCTCTGCCCGCTGGGGCCTCATGAGGCTGTGCTCTCCCCAACGAACCCTCTTTGTGCCTGCCCAGCCCCATCTGCACCCACGGCAGGGAGCTGCAGAAACCTCCCGTATGGACTTGGTAGCAAACCCTCTCCCCCACCACAGTCATACTGCACAGAAAGGGGTTAGCAGGCTCGGGATGTAAAAAGCTCAGTGCCATGAGCCAAAACACCTCCTGGAACTCAGCATTTTCCATGTAGGTGCTCTGATTTGTGAGGTAAGTGGGGCACAGGACCTTGTAGGATGCTCAAGACCTTAGTAACACCCCAGGGACCCCTCCCTTCGCAGCACAGCACCTCTCTGAGCTCCCACTTTTTTGTTACTGCAGCCTCATTGTGCTCGAAGCTCTGCAAATGACTCATTCAGACACTCAAGTCCCTGTGCTTTATGTTGCTTCAGTGCTGAACAATCCGTGTTGCAGATCAGAGGCTGGGGGGAGCAGAGGCCAGCTCCCACAGCGCAGAGGGGAGCAGTGATTTCCCCACCCTCCCCAGGAAAATACAGAAGAGGGATGTGATGTGTTTGGACCTAGAGAAAGGACAAATCTTTCCCTTTCCTCCTGACCTGTTTTAGGCAGGAGTTCATTCATATCTTATCACCTGTGCATTCAGCTTTCCTGCAAACAAACTGTACTGGCTCGATATTTGTGCAGAACTGTGAGCAGAGTGGGCACTCACCACGATTGTGTTTCCAAGGCTCCTGGGTTGATCCGGGCAGAGGTACCACCCCGGAACACAGCAGCACCACCGCCCATCACCTTCCCTTGGGTTCCTGTGGGTTGGTGAACCTTCCTGGCCAAGCTGGTGGGGCTTTACTCTTGTTCTCAAAAGCTTCTACAAATAGCCAGGCTTTTGCAACAAATGCCTGCCAGTGTTTTGGGGTTTTTTTGTTTGGTTGTTTTGACTTAGTTTGACTTGGTTGGTTTTGTTTGTTTTGTTTTTTTTTTTCCCCTAAAAGGGAAAAGCCAGAAGGTCTCAAAGGTGTTGCAACGTTTAAAGTGTAATCCAGCACGGAAAACAAGTTCAAGGCAGTACATCTCAATCTACAAACCCAATGATTGCGAGGACAAGATCAATTCAAGGGCAGAAGCTGACACAGACGTATGACAGCTTCCACCACACCCACGGTTAATGAGTAATCAACACCAACCTGCAGCCCCGGTCCATCTGGAGTCGGCTGCTCCCACAGGCACCGCAGACTGAGCCGTGGCTGCACTGTACGGCCGGGTATTTGGTGGAGTTAGAGGAGAGGCCAAATGGTGCATCAATAACGAAGCTGGAGATGTGTCTGAGCAAGCATTAATGAGCTGGGACGCATTCCAGCTGTACCGCTCTGGCTTGGGTTGGGTTACCTCCTGTCAGCTACTCCCTGTAGCTCCATGCAGCTCCTGGAGTAGTGGCTTTGGTTGGTCTGCAGCGCTAAAAGTGTGGGAGAAGCTCCTCTAGCCCCTCCCCGGGAGCAGCCCAGGACTGTCCCCAGGCCAGAGCGGGAGAGGACAATGGCCGGCTCAGGGCAGTGTGTTCAGCTCAGGCTGTTTTTTGGGAGCTGGACAGGGCTGTCCAAGCGGCCGTGGCCAGAGCTGCACTGGACACGCTGGGCACAGGCTGTGGTGGGGGAACTGGTCTGAACATCACCAAATGTGTCAGTGCTGGCCAGGGCATGACGCAGCATGAGCAGGGACACAGTCACAGCCACTGCCAGGGCAGGGCACGTTCGAAAGCAGAGTGGTAGGCTCGCCAGGGTGAAGATGTCCTTGCTCCCAGGGGTGTGGAAACAGCAGGATCAGGCTTGGCGGCAAGGTCTGTGGACTGGGATGTGGTTCTCTTACAGCTGGCTGCTGGGGTGGCTGTGCAAGGCCCACTTGATTGGTACCATCAGGACATACTGTGAAAAAACAGCTGTGACAGCCCCATCCAAGTGTGCGAAGTGGTCCCTCCTGCTCTCCTCGCCAGCACCCACAGCGCTGTGGCTCCTCCAGCAGCTCTTGCTGCACTAGGCGCACATCAGGCATGGGCAAACACCATCTCTTTGATCTCCCAGCAGATGGTGAACTTGACAATACCTGTGTCTTCCCGCCTGTTCCCTCAAACCCTCCTGATTTCCTACATTCCTTGTGCAGTGACCCTGTCAGCACCCATCCAAGGTCTCAGTGATGCTGTGTAGCAATGACATCCAACACCTTCCTCTGCTGCTCCCTGCTCCCCCAGGACATGGTTCATGGGTGCCATTAGCTCTCTCACCACCCGCTGTTATCCTCTCTGGAGGTGCTTGTTGACAATAGCTCAGCTGGTCATTATACACTTCACCTCTGTGCAGCTGCGCTCCTGAGAAGACAGGATGTTTCTCTGGTGCCCAGCAGCGGGACCATCAGAAAGGCGGTGCAGGGACTGCCACTGCTGCAGGAGTCCAGGTCTCTATTTGCCCAAGTGTTCTCAAGCCCTTGGGCTTCTCCACAGTGCATCCTCTGCCCCCGAGCCCACCACATGCCGGTGGGGAACCACCAGCCTGCATTAGCCCCTGTGCTCCCGAGCATTCCTCAGAGGTGCGTGGGAAGGATGGGCCAGCCTCCGCGAGCACACAGCAAGCAGCCGAGGGGAGAGGAGCTTTCTGTCCTGCTGGAAACACCACAAGCAGCATGAACGAAAAGGGCTTAAAAAAACGGAGAAAAATAATTAAAAATGCTGGGAGCCCCTGGTGGTGCCCAGAATCCCATGTGGCAGAGAAAGGGCTGGCTGGGATGCCAATTTTGGAGCTCACCACTGTGATCAGTTATTTTGAGAAGCAAAGGAGGACAGCCAAGGTCAGAGTGCGTTTGGGCTCTGGGACTGTCACTGTGCAGCTGAAAACTGGAAAAAATGGGAATGTGCAAGCCCAACACAGCTCTGTCCTTGCTGCTGCAGGCTCTCCCAGGTCCCCGGGTGGCCGGTCCCAGGGTCGAGGCGTGACAGGGACCAGGAGCTGTTTCAGGGAGGTGCAGGGGAAGGCAGGCAACTCTGTGTCCAGCCAGCAGTGGGATGGGAACTCAGGGTAGCAGGGCTCGGGGAGACTTGCTCTGCTCTGTTGCTGGGGGAGAAGGCAACAGAGACAGTTGTCTCCTGCTTTCTCCCCCCAGGAGGAGCAGGACTGGTTTCCTAGGGGCTCCTGAGAAAACTCCCCTGTGTGCATCTTGTTTTGCTGAGCTAATTGCTCTTGCTTCCTCAGGACCTGCCTGTCCCACGCTCGGCAGACCAGGGGGTTCCCCTGGCTGTTTCTGAGCCACTAACAAGAAAAGCCCCGGGTGCAATGGTGGCTTAGTCGGGTCAAGTGGAGACGAAGCCTCCGGCTGCTGTGTGCTGCTCTCCTCTGTGGCGTGGGAGGGCAGGAATGCTCCCAGCCACCGGTGCTCGAGGCGTGAGAAGCAGCCGTAGGATCCACAGCCTGGTTAAGGCAAATCACAGCCCCACAACACTTAGAATAACAAACCCAGCCTACTACTGATGAGCAAAGAGTGGCCCAGACTTCAGATACCCCATGCCCCCTCCCCAGGAGTGGGAATGCAGCACGTGGGAGCTGGGGGATGCGAAGACTGGAAGCAGGAGGACCACCTCCTCCAGCGTGCGGTTACAGCATGGGAGCAGGGCCACAGTGCTCAATTCTGGGGTGGTCACCAGCTTGTTCTGTGACCACAACTGTGTCACATCTCACACTCATGGCTCAGTTCCTCCTCCTACAAAATGCATGACTGGATGAAACCATGTGACAAAGGCAACGGAGAGTCACTGTATGAAAAGCAGAGCAGGGTCTCAAACCCCTGCTGTGCCAAGGATCCTCCCCTCCTGTGAGCAGCATCTGGCTTCCTTGTAAAGACAGAAGATTGAGCCAGTTTGAACTAATGGAAAATACCATGCTCAGACCCAGCTCCTTGTCAATGAGGCGCATGTGGCATCGGTCACCGGCTGCTCCTGCTTTGAAAATACAGCAGCTCTTCATGTGGGTGGGAAAAATGAGCTCAAGCATTGCACAGCCTCTGTGAATCCCATTGCTCCCTCCTCTGTCATTAAAAGTGACAGGGCCTGCTCTCTGCAGTGCACTTAATACAGCTACAGTCTGATATGAATCAAGTCCAACTTTCAGTGTTGGTCTGTCGCTTTTCTGTTTCCTCAGTGAGTTTGCAGTGATTTGCACAGAGGAGTGCACAGATACGGTTTAAAACACATTTTACTGCAGGCGTTCATCAGATGACACTCTGATGTCCTGTGATTACAGGCAGAGATACAATTTAGATCAAATTTCTCGCTGAACACCTGGGTCACCTACACGGAAGAGCAGGTCTGGGTGATGTGTCTGTGCAGGGATGTCCAGCCATGGGGGGGAGGGGTACGTTGAGCCCTGCCTGCACATTTACAACTGGGTCCTCTGGGCTCTCATCCGGCCGTGGTGCCTTTGGGCTCGCCTTTGCCACGTGCTGCACTTCACATCATTGCGGACACCCCTTCAAAGTCCAAGCCGGGCTTTACACATGGCTCTACCCAAGGGTTATCTCTAAGGGCCAAGGATCAAAGCTGACTATGAGGATGCTGCTAAGAGTGTTTGTTCCCATTTATGGTATTGGTGCTGCAGCCATGCCTGGAGTCCCTCTCTGGGAGTAGTGTCCCTGCGATGAGGACAGAGAGCCTCAGAGGCACTCCAGCCCGGCTCGGACAGTGCATCAAGCCTGGCTGGGTCAGGAGCTCTCTGGGTGCTGTGGAGGTGGCGAGTTCCTGCCCCATGGAGATAATAATTTCACCTCAGGTGACTGCATCAAGCAAGAAACAAGTTTGATAACTGCAAGGTGGCAGGTATCACACCTTGTGATTGGTAGTGTCACCTGTGCCTCGGACTGTGGCTGCTTGCAAAAGGAGGAAAAGTACATCTGTTGAGGGCACCTAAGCCAGCACTGGAAGGGGAGCTCTGCAGATAAGTGGAGGCTGGGAAGCTGCTCCCAGAGACAAGGCATCTCAACTGCCTGGGCCTAGCGCTCCCACTGGTGTGACAGAAAAGTGGTGGGAGCACTGCGTGAACTCCTCAGCCTATCTTAGGTATAGACGCTCATCACACGGCTTAGCACACTGCATTATAGCATTATTAATTGCTTTGACTTGGAAGAAACAGAAGAAGGAATCTCTAATCCAAGAGACTTCATCTTTTTTTCTGGTTTCCAGTGTATTACCTTTTCTTTGGTGTTAACTACAGCTGGGACCAGCACATCTACACTACCAGGAAAAAGGTCATTAATCAGCTACTTCCTTCTACTTTTCTGCAGCCATGTGCATATTAGAGTTTGAAACATATCTCTGACAAATTAAAAGAAGTGTTGGAATGAGTCCATGGGAAACATAAGTTCAGTAACCAGATCTGTAGTGTAAAACATCTGTCAAGATAACGTGATCTCTCCCTGGCTTTGATGTGATGGAAGGGGGCTGCTGAGTTCCTCTGAGAACCTTCCCCTGAGAACATTCCCCTTCTCTCTCTTTATTAATTAGATCTTAAGGCGGCCCCAACAGAAAGCTCTAAAACAAAACTCTGGGTGCACGAACAACTGAATGGATCCTTGAAATGGCACAGCCACTGAACGTTGCTCAGTTCCCAGCTGTGGAAACATGAAGCCCCTTGGGCTGAGAGCTCTGATACATGTGCCTTTCCTGCAGAGCTCCAGGCTGGTGGGGAGTGAAGGGTTAAAGGAAATGTGCTCTCTGCTCTGAACAGGGCCAGCTGTGCCTCCAGCAAAGCTCCCCCTCCTTCTGGCAGCTGAGGCAGTGGGAAGCGGGGCTGCCTCCCCCTGAAATGATGCATCTGGTGCCACAGCAGGGAGAATGCAGGGGGATGGACAAGTCCTCCCTCGGCATCTCCTCCAGACAGGGCTGTGGCTGTGGCTGTGGCGGAGGGGTTGCTGCAAGCGCCCTTTTCCTCCCCGGGATAAGATGAGGGATGAGGAATAACCCTGCCCCTGCCCTAGCACAGGAGAGGGGAACAGCCCCATCTTGGAGCAATGGAGCAGGAGCCGAGCAATGGTTACTGCTGGTGGCTGCTCTACATTGGTGCCGTAGGTCCCCAGGTGGGAATGAAGGTATGGGCTGGAGCCAGCCAGAGAGCTCTGGAAATGAGGCCCTCCTCATGAGGATGCCAGCCAGCCATCTCCCAGCTATCTCCCCTGGCTGTTCAGAGCTAGGGAATTGCCTCATTGCCCCTGGCAGCCCTGACTTGGCACCATGGGTTCCCTTCTCGTGGTGCAGGTGACACCAGGTCCCATCCTTAACCCTCTGCAGCACAGCATGTCCCTGCCTGTCCTCACAGTCCCAAGTCTGTGGTTATCCAGCCCCACGTCTTGCTCAGTCTTTTCAAAGGAGGTGTCATTTTCTCTCTGGCTCAGCCCAAGCATCCCTTCCTAGGTATGCTGATTACTGCACTGTGAGTCTCTCCGGGCTACCCTTACGTACCTGCTTGGGAAGGGCTGTTCCCAGCTTCTTCTGCTATAGGAATCCACATGGGTCAAAGCTGGATAAAGGTTAGCAGGGAAAAGAGGAGGCAGCTGTGTTACCTCCTCCCTCGTGCACCCCTGAACTGGGGAAAAGGATCTGACACCTCATTTCATGTGGCTCAGTGCAGAGACAAACGGGAGCGCAAAGCTGGGGGCACACCCTGGACAAAGGTAGGCTTTGGAGGCCAGGCACCCATGGTGCATCACCAGTGTAGCAGTGGTGCAAAAAGTTGTGTGTGAATAAGGAATATAGAAAGGGCAGGGGCAGCAGACTCAGGAGCCTTGCTCAGGGAGAAGGCGATCCCCACGTGACTGGGAGCACTGGTTCCCATGACAGCTTCAGCACCGTCCCCCATGGGAAATGTGGTTTGCTTTTCAGACTCAAGCGGCTTCTGGGGTCATGTGGGGTGGCTGCCTCCAGAGGTTGTCGTCCCTGGGGCTGGAGCACATGCCAAGCCCAGATGGCCGCTTGACTTTCCCATGCTGTGTAGGGTGTCCTTGCTGAGGAACCTGTGCCTGCCATGCCTAAAGCCTCATCAGCCTCTGAGAGTGACCAGAGAGATGCATCAGCAAAGGATAGAGCCAGAGCGTGAGCAGCGAAGCAGAGGAGCAGCACAGCCATGCCCCTGCATCTGCACCGTTGTGAGATCATGTCTGTTAGCTGAATATCAGCACCATTGCTCTGGGGCTCGTGTTTCTCCTCAGGAGAGCAGCAGGTGAGGGATGGTGGAAACGATGTCCTGAAAGATGCATGCCCTCACACAGGCTTCATCCAAGAGCTGCCTAAGGAGTCTGGAAGTAGGTGCTGCTTGCTGAAGCTGTGGAGAGAGAACAAAACCATTGCAAGGGCTGGAAACTGAGCTGAAATATCCAGGGCAACATACCCTACAGCCCAGTCTGACTGTGAGTGGAGAGCCTGGGACTAGAAAAAGCCTGGGGGAAGAAGTAAATTAGAGAGATGCTTACTCTGGGACTTTAATGTGCTTTTCCTGACTCTCCTCTCATTTCAGATTCCTGAGCTCCAGGCAGGACTGGTCATCAGCAGACAGACCATCACATGCACATCCCTTCTCTAAGGAGTGGGGCACTTCTGCTTGTCCCCTGTCTCTCCAGGGAGACCTGTGCCACCCATGGGGAGCCTGCTCAGCTTGGCATACCTGCGTGGTACCCAGCGGCACGGCATGAGCATCCCCCATCAGCAACCCCTGCTACGCTCTGCTCACCGTGAACGCTCAGCTCCTCACACGGTGCTCCCCCTGCCCCATCTCCGTATTCTGGGGAGGTGCTGGTGCAGCCGCTGCCTCTTGTTGCACATCCTGCCTGGCATGGGGGCAACACGAAATGCGGGGCAGCCCAGAGCTTGGGCAGCAGCAACGCATCCTCCCCATTAGCCAGTAAGTGATGCTATGCCCAGCATCTCACTGGCGGAAAGGGCCACCAGGGAGCTGTGAGCAGCACCCCAGGGCGGGTGGAAACCTAAGGGGGTGCAGACAGGATGGCCTTGTGTCTTTGGGTCCCCTTCTCAAGGCTGCCAACCCAGGAAGAGCAGGGTGCGGAGAGCAGAGGAAGCCCAGCAGTTCATCTGGCAGAAGCCCTCTGCTGAGAAGCACAGAGAGGGCCAAATGAGCAAAGAGGGGAGGAATAGCCTGTGAGTCAGTGTCCCTGCTGTCAGCTTGGCCAGAGCCCAGAGTGCAGGAGGGAGGCGTGAGGCGAAAGGGTCGGGATGCAGAGTCTGTCTGCCTTTCATGTTTGGTGACTTACTTGTGGTCTGCATTTTCTTTTTACCTGCAGGACTTGGTTCAGTGCTCAGGTAAACCTTGTGTCAGACAGAGCCATTCAGGCATGCCGGAGAGTCGGACAACCTAAGCACATCCTGGCTGTTGCACATCCCTTCTGCCAGGGGCAGGAGCTCCTCCAAGGGGCTCCTCTGCTGGGGGCAGACAGACCCCTCTCTACACCTGCCAAGTGAGCATCAGCCATCCTGGGTAAGGTCTGGACAGCCCCCTGATCCCAGACACCCTGTACCAGGGTTCATGGCCAGCCCTGCCACCTCTGACACTGTGTGGGGATAGCTCCCACCAAACCAGGCTCCCTGCCAGCTTTGCATGGCCCAGGAAGAGCTGAGTTTAGGCCCTAGTTGCATCCCTGACCTGGAGTTGAGATGGCACACATCCACTGCTCTGCTGAGGCACCCAAGGTTGCTCCAAGAGCATCAGAGCTGCTGGCCACCAGGCAGGAAATATGAGGGGAAATCAGCCTTGTGCTAGGTACATCATTCCTCCATGCAGATCTCCTGTGATCCTCCTCATTGCAAGCCATACTGCCCTGGGGACCCCCTGACACAGGTCCCACTCAGCCCTGAGGAATATGGAACCCCAAAGCCATCTAAAATAGGACCAAATCTGGAGCTGCCTGTCAAGGCTTAGCAATGCCTTATGGCCATCATCTAGGTAGAGGGAAAAAGACAGGGAGCAACCAAATTCTCAGAAAGGATAACAAATGGAAAAGAGAGAAGGGTTAAAAATGTATGCACAGGGACCGGGAGGATGTCTCAGAAAGCAGAGCATTCCCACCAGGCTCATCATTCCCAGAGCTGGTGGATGCTGCCCTGTGACGCTGTGTCCAAGGCTATCCAAGGACAACGGAGTTAGAAAAAGCCCCAGAGTCTGTGGGTCTTCCCTGTGGGGTACTGGGTTTGATGGACCTCCATCTAACCCTGTCCAGCCTCATTTCAATTTCATTGAGCTAATTTCAATTTTAAAAGCTCTCCTGGAACTATATTGCTTTCAGAAAATGTTTGGCCTGAGTTCTACTGGTCTGCAAGTCCCCAGTGAAACCAAAGGGAAATGTGTCTGCAAAGCCCGAAGAATATTTATCAGGCTGATTTTGAGTTCAGTTCATTAGCAATTACCTTGATTTGTCTTCCTCCACTCCTGCCAATTTACCAGGGCACCGTCTTGGAAACTCGCCTCATTTGGGGAGAACAGGATGTAATTATCCAGATAATCTGCTGGGTCTCTTGTTGAGCTCTGCGTGCCCAGCCTCGACACAGGCAGTGGCTGTGCAGGCTGGATCAGACCTGATTTCTGGTGCTGTTTATGCACTTAGTGCTATGTAGGCAGGAAGGAAAATACTGTCCTGCCCTCAGGCAATGACAAATCTACCTCTTGGATCATTCCTCAAGCTGTAACCCCCGGGCTGAAACCATCTGGGAGCTTTTGTTCCGGGGTTAGCTACTTTGCTGAGGAAACAGGATTCCCAAGGGTATGCGGATACCTATTTTTGAAAAGGATGGGGATGATTTATTTCCCTAGGGCAGCTCATTTCTATTTTCTCACTGTGTCCATCCTTGCTGCTGTTTTCCAAACCGCTAGCTAAGGTCAAGCAACTCAGCCACAAGGTGTAGCACAGCAAGGGTTCAGTCACAAGTTACTGGGCGCAGATGGCACCACGCTGGCAATGCCTGAACACTTTAACTGATAAGGGAAATTTCAGGGAATACCCAATGCTGCAGAGTCCTTCAGGAGACAGAGGAGAGTTGTTTTCTCCTAAGTCAGTCCTGAACTGGCAATTCAGCTGATCAAAAGGGATGCTGCATGTTGCACATTACACTATTCTTCCACTCACAACCCAGCAAAACCCCCTCAGCATTGCCATGGGGGCTGTACAGGCTGCCCATGACACTGGGACAGTGCTGTAGGTCTGTGATTGAGTTGTGCCTCCCTTAATTTCCCCCATCACCAGGAGGGAAAGGCCATTCTGTGTGCCTTGGGCCAATGAGCATGTGCTACCTCCCACCCTGGGGAAGGGCCCTGCCTTGGAGTTGGAGGTGCAAGTACCCTGAGTTCCTTTCTGGATGGCAGCTGAGCTGTGTGTCCGCTCCTTGGGCCATTGTGGGTCAGTCAGTGGGCGGATGCATGGTTGCTGGCAGACGAGAGCAGCAAGGACTGAAGCATGGAGTCACAGCAGGGCAGCTTGTGGGGAGAAAAGATTCCAAGAGAGGCTGGTGAGGAGACGGAGCAGGGTCATTGAATGCCTGTCTCCACAGCAGGGCAGCCAGCACCAGGTCCTGCAGCCACTGGTGCTGGATCGGGCCCTTCTGCTGCTGGGCTGTAGGAGCTCCCTGGGAAACACCTCTGCCTTGCTCTGGTTTTGATTCTGGGCTGCATCAAAAGAAGTGTTGCCAGGGGGTCCAGAGAAGTGATTCTGCCACTTTACTCTGCTCTGGTGAGACCTCACCTGGAGCACTGTGTGCAGGTCTGGAGC
>JAOQGH010000051.1:107582-149063 GCA_025769975.1 Gallinago jamesoni
CCCAGGGAGGTGGTTGAGGCCCCTTCCCTGGAGACATTCAAGGGGAGGCTCGAGGAGGCCCTGGGCAACCTGGTCTATTTGCGGGTTCCCTGCTGACTGCGGGGGGGTCAGACTGGATGGCCTTTGAAGGTCCCTTCTGGCCCAGATGATTCTGTGATTGCAGAGGTGAGCACACAGTTTTCTCTCACTGAAAAAACCAAGCTGGCCATGCCGGGCAGCAGAGGAGGGACCCAGCCGAGGACATGCTTTCTATGCCGAGGTCTGTTGGTGGTTGATGCACATTCGGAGGGACCACCAGGCCCGGCCGAGGTCGCAGGCAGACATATCACCTGCAGCACCCAAGCCAGGGCCGCTCCGCCAAGCTGGGGAAAAGACAAACGCTCCCGCCCCCAGAAACCACGTCTCCTTTCCTCCTCTCTCTCTGGAGGCGTCTCTGGGTGGACTCCCAGCGTTCCCTCAGGGGCTGGAGGCCGCTCCCCGGTAGAAGGTGCGAGTCCTGAAGGGCTCCACGTTCTTCGAGGCTCGTGCACCGGGAGCGAACCCCAGCAGGACCCGTCTTCGCTCGCCGGGGCCAGGTTCCACCGAACCGGGGTAACCAGGGCCTCCGCCAGCCTATGAACGCGCCCAGCGCTCTTCTGTCCCCGCCGAGCTCCCGTCCCTGCTTCCGGTGCGGCCCCGGAAGCGGAAGGGGGGAGCGGAGGCAGCGTGAGGAGATGGCGGCTCGCGGCGCGGCGAGGCGTGGGGCCGGCGCGGGGGCGGCCCGCGGACCCGACCCGCAGGAGGAGCCGCCGCCACCGCTCCAGGCCGTGCTGGTCGCCGACAGCTTCAATCGCCGTTTCTTCCCTATCTCCAAAGACCGGCCGCGGGTGAGAAATCCCCCCCGCCTGCTGCCGCCTCCCCCGAACCGGTTCCTCCGGGCCTGCCCGTCCCGGTCTCCCCCATCCCTGGGGGGCCGGTGCGGGCAGGCCTCAGGCGAAAGGCCGAGTGTTCGCCGGCAGGGATGGTCGGGCCCGCGGTCGCGCCGTGCTCCGCTGTGAGAACCTGGGGCCGGGTCGGGAGGAGGCGAAGCCCCCCCGCCGGCAGTTCCTGTTCTCCTGTTCTCCCGCCGCAGCCCCCCCCCCCCCCGCTGGGGAAGCTCTGACCAGCTTTATTTTCTGGGACTTTATTTCCCCCGCTGGAGAGGCAGTGGGGATCGCACTGCTGCCTTGGTGCTGTTTGCTTTTCCATATGGCGAGGCAAACCACCCTGTCCCGTCTGTGGCTGGTGCCGGGGTGGCAGCAGGTTGGGTGGCCTTCTTTCTGATAGAGGAAAGAAGCAAAACCTTTGGCCTTGCCAGTGGTAATAGCTAAAAGAATGTGGCTGGGAAAATGGAGAGGGGAAGCACTTTAATTATCCAGATCAGAAGGCTATAGGTTAAAGAAAAGAACACTTCTACAGAATGTAGGTCTGAACAATTATCTTACTTCATTTGCTGATTAAATGTTTTTGGTGGTCATAATTACACACGTGAGTTCAGGCCTGAAATAAAATATCACCAAAAATGAATTAAAGAAGTATGGGATGACTCTGTTGTCAGTCAGTAACTTTGTTGAAAAGTGTGGCTTGAATCTGAAGAAGATGCTCGCCTTAGCTTGTTGGGGTTTTTTCCCTGCTCTTTAATTCTGGATGCTTATATTCCTGTGGCTTCATCATTCATGTCTGTCAGGTTTTTCTTGTAGCAGTTAAAGCCTGAGTCAGGGACTCAGCACTCTGGGATTTATTTTTTTTTAAGTCTCTGTCATTTTCTTGAGTTATCTTGAAGAGTTTTATGTGTGATAACTTATTTTTTTTAATGCTTTTTTCTCTGAAGCTAGGATCTGGCCTAATAGAAGATCAGAAACCAGTTCTTACTGCTTAAATCAACTTTGAAAATTTTTGATAAAAGGAGACAGCAGTTATTTGTGGGTTGTTTTTTTTTTTTATAGTGCCACCGATGATATGTTCCCAAGTTGCTGATTGTTGCTGATGTTGAGGTACAAAGTGTTTGTTCAGCTGTCTGTCTTTTTTTATTTTTAGGCTCTCTTACCTATGGCAAACGTGGCCATGATTGACTATACTTTGGAGTTCCTAACAGCAACCGGAGTGGAAGAAACCTTTGTTTTCTGCTGTTGGAAGTCAGCTGAGATAAAAGAGCATTTACAGTAAGAATCTCTTTGGTTTAGCTTTGTCATGGAAAGGATTATTCTATCCTCCAGCAAGCCTCAAAGGTCTCACTGATCATTCTGATGAAAGCCATGTGCTAGAGATTTCCCTTTCAAGAGAAGTCTCCTAACGCGTCTCAGAAAAAGATCATTCCTCCTATGAAGAAATGGATTTAAAGGGTTGAGTGTTTTGGGACTGCATTTGTATTGGCGTTTAACTTTTCTTGTCTAAAATCAGGGGTTTCCTGGGTAGCCATGTAAATTAGAGTACCACCCATGGTATTATGCCCTGTCTCAGTGTGTCGTGCAGCACATGGAAACAACTTGCTCAGACAGCATCTTTGCCTCTGCATGCTGTGTGTTTGCAAGCTAAAGAGAAGCATGCAGTCTTTTCCCTGCCTGAGGTACTGCTTTCCGAGGAAAAAAAAGTTTGGGTTGTGTGTAACTTTTCCTTCTCCTTTGTCAAAACTCGTCTCACAGTGGAGTTGGGTTCCACAAGCTTTGGTCTCAAAGTCTAATCCTCTTCAGTTCCTCAGCTGTGTGCAAATGATGAGCACACCTCAGCTATCAATAGTGGGCTTGTTGTAACAGGGTTCTCATTGCATTCACTTAGGTGTGTCGCGAGCACTGAGGCCCTGTGTCGTAGCGAGTTCTCTATAGGAATATCCTCTTTATGCCTTCCTGATGTGTTCTTCTCCTTCCAGAAAATCCAAGTGGTGCCGCCACACGTCTCCTAACACAGTGCGCTTTGTGACTTCTGACCTGTACCGCTCCCTTGGTGACGTGCTACGAGATGTTGATGCCAAGTCCCTTGTTCGTTCTGACTTCATTCTTGTCACTGGAGATGTGGTGTCCAATTTCAATATATCCAAAGCCCTAGAAGAGCACAAGTAGGTGCTGAAAGAGTGTCCACTGGCCTGGTGCGCTGAGACTGCACTTTAACTCTCTGAAGAGTGATCTTAAAGTTCTGCCCTTCTCTTTCAGGTTGCGGCGTAAGATGGAAAAGAATGTTTCTGTGATGACGATGATATTCAAGGAGTCCTCCCCTGGTCATCATGCCAGGTGCAAAGAGGATGATATTGTTATTGCCATGGATAGTGCCACAAACCGTGTCCTTCACTACCAGAGAACCCAGGGGCTGAAACGCTTCCGTTTTCCAATGGTGCGTCTGGGACATGACAGGTGGAAAAGGGCTGTGGTAGTGAAGCAGCCCACCCTGAGGAGGGGTCCTCCTTGAGTGAGGACTGGGGAACTGTGCTTGCTGCTTCTTTGGGAGGAGCAGGTGATGGAAAGTAACTCTGGCTTATAGAAGGCTTTTGGGATTCGGTACTGTGTGAGGCATTCAGATCATCTGAATTTTCTCCTCTTTCAGAGTCTGTTCCAGAACTCTATTGAGAACGTTGAGGTGCGCCATGACTTACTGGATTGTCATATCAGCATCTGCTCTCCACAGGTGAGCTCTGCCCTTCTGAGTGTCCAAAATTCAATCATTGCTCCATTTGTCCTGCTGGTGTGCAGGGGGTGTGTGTGGCCCAAGCGTACTAGGTTTGGCAATCAGAACTTCCAGTTGGGCCAAGTGGCAGCTGAGAGCCTGGGTGATGATGTGTCGCTGCTCTGCAGACTTTGTGGTGCTCAGTCTGTGCCTGACATCCACTGCTTGAGCCCGGGCAGAACTAGACAGTGGATGCATCAGTAGGCTGGCTGATTTGGCACAGGATTAAACGATTCTGCAAAATAAGTGATTTCACTTTGAGTACAGTAATACCTGTGGAGCGGAGGTGATGGTTGTGCTATGGAAAAGCATCACTACCTGCAAGCTGTTTAGGGTAACATTCAGGGTTATTCCAGCCTAGGCTCACTAACTTCTCTTCCACATTTGGAAAAGCTGGTCTACAACCTTCATGAGTGAAACTACAGAGTGAGGCTGGGTGGTTTGCTTGGAAGTGCTAAAGCAATGTTTTGCCCCTTATGAAAACCAGAATCTGCTCATAGTCTCTATTGGGAGGAGGAGATGGTAGTCAGCTCTCCTAGCAGAAGGAATCAAAGCTTTACTCAAGGCAAGAGCATCACTCTCCTGCACTGTATAACTCATCTCTCTAATAGCTGTTCACTAGTTCTCAATGATCTGGTTTCCTGGTGGTATTTTCTGCTAACTATATTGTTTCCTTATATTTTATTCCTGGCAGGTGGCCGAGCTGTTTACAGACAATTTTGACTACCAGACACGGGATGACTTTGTGCGTGGTCTGTTGGTGAATGAGGAGGTGAGGAGAGGGTTGTTACAGGGAACATCCTATTACCTTGCATTAGAGAATCTTCTGACACACTCCCGCCGGTCTCGTAGGTCCTGGGGAACCAGATCCATATGCATGTAACGACAGAAGAGTACGGTGCCCATATATGCAACCTGCTAATGTATGAAGCTGTGTGCTCCGACATCATCCGGCGCTGGGTCTATCCTCTGACTCCAGAGATGAACTTCACTGATGACAAGAATCAGAGTTACACCCATTCTAAACACAACATTTACCGAGGGGTGGACGTTAGCCTTGGCCACGGCAGTGTGCTGGAGGAAAACGTGCTCATTGGGCAGGGAACAGTCATCGGCAGTAACTGCTCCATAACCAACAGTGTTATTGGGCAGAACTGCAGGATAGGTGAGTGTGGGAATGGGTGACATACCAGGCAAAGGCATGGGTTGTTTGGGTTGAGTTTTTAAAGGGCGTTTGGCTCTGAGAGAGGATGATAGGTGAGTACTGATTAAATTGGAATGGGGAGAGAGGTTCGGTCATCCACCAGAGGAACTAGAGTAAAGTTTTCAGGGTGCCATAATGATGTTAGAAGGTGGAAGGCACTTCATTTAAATAGGTTGTTTCATCGGTAGAGAATGCATGACCTTTTCTGATCTAGAGTTATCTCCCACCAACATCCTTTGAATGAGGGATGTCTGTCCCTGTTTGTGTGAGCTGTCTGGGATGACTTCTTCCTAGCCTTGGCTGGATGGTTTTTTTTTGTGATTTCCCTATATTTGTGCAAAACCAAGATGTCATTTGTTACTGTCAGCTTGTTGAGTCTCTGTAGAGAACAAACTAGTCTTTTAGCTTTGGGTAAGAAGTGATTGCAGGCCTCTAAGGCAAATTGTCACCTTTCATCTAACATCCATCATACATCAAGGGCAGTAGGATTCAGTAAGATGCTTTCTAGTTGACTCAGCAGCGTGGAAGGGCAGCAAACTGCCTTGCTCAACATATTTGTGTTTGGTAATATATAACAGGTGATAAAGTAATTTTGGATGGAGCTTTTCTCTGGGACAGAGTACACATAGCAGATAATGTGGAGATCTGCCATTCCGTTATCTGCGATGAAGCTGAAGTGAAGGAGAAAGTAAAGCTAAAGCCCCATTGTGTCCTCTCTTCTCAGGTGAGCTGTAGTTATGCGTGTTCTGCTTCCTGCCTTTCTGGGGGGGGGTTACTAGCCTTGCATTAGACCATACCAGAATACGGAGCTGCTCCAAGCCTTTTTGCAGAGATGGGCATACACTACTGCTCCCACCTTTTTCTTCCTTTTGTTTGGCTGGGGCGTCATGGCGTGTGATGTCAGTGCTGATGTCTTTGGTTATATCTGTTAGACTACAGCTTGTCTGCAGCAGCTCTTGTCCCTGCTGGTGGAGGTCCAAGGGGGCAATCAGGGTGTTTCTTCATCAAGATATATTCCACATATTTTCAGGTAGTAGTAGGTCCTGGCATCACTCTTTCTGAGGGCACGGTGATCTCTCTCCACCCACCAGATGAGGAGGAAGAGGATGATGACCAGTTCAGTGATGATTCTGGCATGAACAAGGAGGAAAGCAAAGAGAAACTGAAAGGTATGAGAGTCTCTGGCTCTATGCACTCAGGCTACATGGAGGGTTTGTGAGAGAGAACCCCTCCTGGACCAACAATCGGAGCAGCACGTAACCAGGCTTCGCCTTCCATGATCTGTTAGGGGCATTTCCCTTGCCTGTTCTAGGCTGTGCAGTGCCAGGCTGGAGCTCAGTGCTGCGTTCAGCTTAGACGTGTGTTTTCAGTAGAGCAAGCAAGGATGTTCGGCTCAAGTTGAACAGTGAAATGTACTTCAGTACCCCAGTATTAAAATATTTGGAGACTCGGCTGTTTTTCACTTTTCTTAGAGTGGGAGCCTTGTAGAAGACAATAAGGTGAAGTTGAAGAGATGTTGAGTTCAAGGCAGTGGCAAGATCTGTGTCCTCATACCTGGACTGTGTCCTTGTGAAACACTGTGTTTCTACCAGTCTGGGTTTGTGAGGGATCTAAATGTGGTCAGCTAAACATCGCTGTTGTAGGGAGGAGTAAGTTGGTCAAGTTGTCAAGGCAAGTGAAAAGATGAAAGCTGAAATCCTATGCATCTGTAGGAATTCCAGCTCCCTCTTTATGAACAATATTTAGGGGCAGTAATATGCAGGTTGTACCAGTGTATTGGTAGAATAGTTCAGGTTTGCCTGTGAGCATATCCAGTGCATCTACCTCCTAACTGCTGTGTCTTTTTCAGGTTACAATAAAAAGGATGTAGGCTCAGAGGGCAGAGGCTATCTCTGGAAAGCAGATGACAAGAATGAAGAGGATGAAGAAGAGCAGAGACAAAGCCTATGGGGTGAGGAACAGCTTAATGTAGTCACCTGGGGATGGACAGACAGACCTGCGTCAGGGAAACTGGCTGAGAGGGATGCTGATAACTGTGCCTAGAGTAAGACCTGGGCTTTGTGAAGCAGGCTGGCTCCAGATAACATGTGTGTGTGGAGAGAAGGGGAAAGATGAAAGCAGGTGGTGGATCAGATTCTCTCTCCCTGTGCTGTGTGGAAGATGTTTATTACAACTTTGACTTGCACTGACACACACAGCTGTGCTGTGAATGGCACACTAGTGGATACCTTATACCTTAGGGGGAATATGCTTTGGCTATTCGGGGCACTACTGACTTCTTCCTGCTAGAGACAGTGTCTGCTGACATTGCTCCATTATGAGTCAGCAGGCTGCAAAATGCATTTGCTTCTGACCCTGTCCTTTGTTGTCTGCGTGCAGACTTGTAAAAAGTCCCATTATCCTAGTGCCAGGTGTGGCATTCCCTCTGCAGCAAATCCAATCTTCTAGACCTGTAAGTAGAAGCTTCTTTGCAGGACAAATAGTTGCTGGCTTGGTTGGGAAGTTCCTGCAACACCTGGTTCCTCGTGCATGTGATAGTGACTTCTGAGTGTTGAATGTTGTGTTTGCTCTTCTTCATCAGGCCCAGCTTTGCATTCAGAGGAAGAAAGTGAGTCTGACAGTGATCTGAGCATGGGCTCTGAGGAGCCAGACAGTCGGGCAGCATCCCCTCAGCTTGATGACATTAAAGGTGAGAGCTGGGCTATTATGAAGTATGGTGAGTCTGTGACTAATGCAGTGAGTATGAGATTTGTGCTGCTTTCTCTAGGTATACTGGAAAATTTGTGTATGTCTATAATATGTTTGTTTCCTGAGCTCACTTCCTGCATTTCTGCAGAGTTTTTTAATGTTCCCTGTATTGATGTGTTAATCCCCGAGGATGAGAGGCTAGATAGAGATCCTCCATCTTTCTCACCCCTGATCACTGGACCTTCATAATGCAACCTCCCTGAATTATCTGTGTAAATGGCAGTGTCATTGCCTAAACTCAGAGATCACAGAATCACAGAATATTCATGGTTGAAAGGGACCTTTGAGATCGAATCCAACCACAAAAAAAAACCCCAAACCACCACACCCACTCACAAACAGACACAAACCAACAATCTCAGGCACTAGAGCATGCCCTGAAGTGCCGTGGCTGCACATTTCTTAAATATGTCCAGGGATGGTGACTACCACCTCCCTGGGCAGGCTGTTCCAGTGCCTGACCACCCTCTCAGTAAAGTAGAGATTGTGTAAAGATCCAGCAGTTTCCCTGTGGACAGCTTACTGATGTAATAGTGCTGGAGAATTAAATGTCCTTGTAGGAACTGCCTCTCTTGGCAGATATGTTTGGGTTTTCTGTTTTGTGTTAAGCTTACCTGGATTTGAAAGGGGTTCAAGCTGGATTTAAAAAAAAAAAAAAGGACTTTTTCACACTAGTCTATCTCCCCAAAGGAATTCAAACCAATAAACTTTGGTTTGGATTCACATCTTTAGTCAGGGGAAGATGAGGTTTGTCTGAATAGGAAAAGCTGGATTGTGAAAGTATAATAGAAAATTTGCTCTAAAAGGTTGCAGAGGTAATACTGTTGTACTGGTTTGTGTGGATAGATCAATGATATCTAGTCGGTCATCTTTGAATTATATACCACGATTTATAAGTATAGTTGATGTGGGTTTATGCCACTTTATAGAGAACAAATAGACGTCTGAGTCAGAATGCTTCCGCTGTTAAGGGCGTAGTTTCTTCAGTAATGAGCAGTTTGAAGAACCTGTGCTTTGCCCTCTCATGTCTAACTACCTGTCCTTCCTTTTGTCAGTTTTCCAGAATGAGGTTCTGGGTACGTTGCAGAGGGGTGAAGAGGAAAACATTTCCTGTGACAACCTGGTCCTGGAAATCAACTCGCTCAAGTGAGTGTTCCCTTAGAGATGCTATCCCTTACGCTGAACCGTGGGGTTTGACAGTGGATCTCGAAAGAAGGGGAGAAACCATGTGAATACCCATGTTTGATTATGAAGCATTAATTTTATCAGTATAGAGCATGAGAAATGCAGATTAGAGTTCATGACTGAATGACGACGAGCTGATGGAGAGCGACAGCTGCATCTACAGCATCCTCAGTGCTCAGGCTTTTCCTGCCCCAGTTCTGTAACAGGAGATTGAATTGCTGTTAAGTAGCTGTGGGCTGAAGGGAGTGAGCCCATTCTTGGCACAGATTGTCTAAGTTCACGCAGGGGCTGCTGCTCTCCTCATTTCAACATTTGGCCAGCTGCCTGCAGCTGGGGCTGCACTGCAGTGTCGCTTCTCCTCTCTGTTTTTACAGCACCAACTCTAGAACACATCATCAGAGTGTCTTTTACCTTGTATTTCTCAAATACAAACCTGCTTCCCTTCTTTTGCGCGACGATATTCCTGCAGCACTCTAGTAAATGTGAGGGTGCTGTCCCTGCAGCAGCTTGTTCCAGATTTTCAGGATTTGTGGCCATATGCAGGTCCTGATGCAATGCAAGGTGGTTTTATTGCCTGAATATTTGGAAAAACAAACAAACAAGTGAAAAACAAGTCTGGAAGATGAAAATAAAATTTTCTGCTGTGCCTCTGTGTAGAGCCACAGTCTGCAGAGATCAGATAGTGTGAAATGTTGGAGGTTTTTTTTGCTTTTTTCTTCGCAGGTATGCATATAATATTGGCCTGAAGGAGATGATGCAGGTGCTCAGTAAAGTGATCCTGGAGTTCCCACTGCAGCAGCTGGATGCAAACCTGGACTCCCAGAACTATTTCTCAGCGTTACTCCCTGTGAGTCCTGCTCCATTTGACTCTTTTTATGGGCTTCTCTCCTAGTATGTAGGAGTCTGTCTGGGTGCCCAGGTCATTCCTTGCTAAGTAGTCTTTTTGGTTAAGCCTGAAGCCACTTGAACTTCTTGATTTCGTGAGCCTCTGTCGACTGTAGAAGTGAACTGCAACTATTGAACCTGCTCCACAGATCTCAGACTGTAGGTGTGGGGAGCTCTGCGTCAGTGCCTGTGCTTGTTTCTGTCCCCCGTGTGTGGTAGTAGGACCGCATCACTGGTAGAAGAGAAAGGAGAGGGGCTGTTAGAGATGCCTTTGCAAGCCTGTGTCCCAGGAACCTGGTTCCAGTTCATCATAAGCCCTGTCCCTGTGGCAGCAGAGTGTGCTCCTCTCCCAGAGGGATCCTTTCCAAGGTCTTACTTGTCTGCGTACTGTAATTGGTGCCATTTTTTTTCCCCAGCCCAATGCAAAGACGCGATATTGTCTTTGAGCAAAGATACAAAGTTCTGTTGTGTTTCTAAAGAGGTGGGGTGTATAATTGGGTGAGAGCGATTTCTGCTTCCTTACTTAAGGGAGACAAAATAAGGTAGAATCTACTTTAAAAAGTAGGCATTCTTATCTTAATGGTTTTGTTGATCCATGCTGAAGCTGTTGTCTCTTTTGCCTCTTTGCTATAGCCTGTTCGTGTATTTGAGGTTGCAAACTCTACAGGTTCCAGAGGTGCTCTTTCAGTATGAATGAATCTGACACGTTTGGGAAGGACTAGTTTAATTTTTTTAGGAGATGGAGCTAAAGAGAACCACTAGACATCCTCGTAATCCTTTCTCTGAGGTAGTATGTGCTATCAATTGATGGGGAAGGATGGAAAACTAATTATTCTTTATGTAGGTGTAAGCATGACAATTTATCTCCTGGACACATGGAGATGTCTTCTGTAGGAAACATCCATGTAAACTGTTCATCAGGTGGCTTGGTGAGATTTTGCTGTTCGCTCCGTTTACATTCTGCTCCCTATTGTTCATTTTTCCACACTGTTTTCTTGAACAGCATGTCTTGTCCTGGAAAAAGAGAATTGCAGGAAGAGGACTGAAGAGAACACTAGAGCAGTGTTAGCCTCTGAGTGGGAAGCGGTACAGCTGGAGAGCAGGTTGTGTGGAGTTGGTAGTTGTGTAGGTTGTGGGGCTTTTTTTCCAGCTATGATGTGACGTCTCTGTCTGTCTCCCAGATTGGACCTCAAGTCCAGTGTGAGTAGGACAGGAGGACTTCACTGCAGGACTCAGTCAGAGGAGCTTCTAGTCTGGGATAAAGGATACTGTATAAATGCATAATGTTTTGTATAATTGTCCTAAACCCCTTAGAAGCTAAAGACAATGGAAATACACAAGGGGCTCACTTCTGGGTAACTTTATGCTTATATATTTCATCATAGGAAAGCTGATGCTCGTGTTTGACAGCAGAGACACCAAATCAACTCACCATTAGTGAGACGTGATAGAATATTCTAAATGTAATGTCCAGGCATCTACCACTTCTCTGGGCAACCTAGGCCAGTGTTTCACCACAAGCATTGTAAAAACCAAAAATTTCTTCCTTGTATCTAATCTAAATCTACCATTTTTTAGTTACCCCCTGTCCTATTGCAACAGGCCCTGATAAAATGTTTGTCCCCATCTTTCTTATAAGCCCCCTTTAAGTACAGAAAAGCAACAATAAGATCTCCCTGAGCCTCCAGGCTGAACACCCCTGGCTCTCTCACTTTGTCCCCACAGGGAAGGTGCTCCAGTCCCCTGATTGTTTTTTGTGGCCTCCTCTGGACCTGCTCCAACAGGTCCATGTCTCTCCTGTGCTGAAGACTCCACAGCAGGATGCAGCAGTCCAAGATGCTGAAGGAAGATGGGTTGCCTGTGTAAGAGCGATTGTAGAGCAGTCCCAGACACCTCAGGAGGTGAAATTGTGGAAATGCCATAGTTACGATGTCTGGTTTGACTTGAAACCACAGGTTGTGCTGTGAAGTGCTGGCCCCTGAGTGTGGAGCTCTTAGGTGTTGCAGCAATTTTAGGAAACAAGCATCTGGTAAAGGATATGCCCATGGGTATTTTTCAGATGAAACATGGAGGCTTGAGCAATAGAGTTACCCAGTTCGATGTATGTCAGGTACCTTGTTAAGCTTGTGCACAAGTTGTAAAGCAGAGAAGGTACAGAAAACCAGACCTTTCCTACAGCTGTAGACATGACTTGAGCAAAGGTGGCTGAACCTGCTGGTAAATCAAAGGCTGAGCTTCTGGTGTCACTGAAGCAGCATCAGACAAGGCTGTGTGGGTGAGGATGTCTCCAGGGAGCTGGGGGAGGCAATACAGCAGTTCACTGTGCTGAGCTGGGCAGTGTCTGCTCTGCTGCCCATCAGCTGGCATGTGTGGTGGCACCTTCTCAGGCTTCTGCTGGGGAGCCTGACTCCTTTGTAATGCCGTGGGACCACTTATTCAGGGACCAAATGGATCTCTGCTTTCACTGAAGCAGTATATGGTGATCAACACCGCTGCTTTTGTGGGGTAACGGTTGGAATTACAGCTTTGTTGCTGGTGCTTTGCATGGGCTTCCTGATGGTGTTCTGTGCTGAAGGCAGGGGTAAAAGGCCTGGTGTCAAGACTGTCCTTCTGACAAAAGAAAAGTGGATCACAAACCTCTTTGAAGTTGATACAGCATCACTGACCAGATCTGATGTAAAATGGATAGACTTGTTAGAGGAGTTTGATTGCTTTCTCCAGACTGTAGATTGAGGGGTTACCCAGGTGGAGTCAAAGCCTGGAAAGTTATGTCCATAGGGCCCTTTGTCATGTATCTTTTCACATTTTTCAGTCTTTTATTCAATCTAAAATAATTGCAATCCTCTAATTCCCCAGGTTAGATTTTGATGAAGCTCCCCAGACAGCCCCTCTGGGGGCACAGGCTGGTTTTTGCAAGGGCTTTGTGGGGCTGAGCCCTGCTCTCCCCAGTAACACCAGTTTCAGTATGGAGCATGGTCTCAAACCAACATGGTGTATTTTTTTTCTTCTTTCCCAGCAATAGGCATGTTGGATTGAGTCCTGGGGTGGTGAGTGTTTATGGCTCTCTATTCTTTGTAAATTACTTGCTTTCAGGAACTCAGTAGCTTCTGGTTAAAGTTGTGCCTGCTTATCATTAAAGGCGTTAACAGAAGGATACTACAAAATATTTCTTAACCTGGAAGGAACTTGCTATTAGCTTTACTACATTTAAGGTGAAGAATTCCAAAGGATAATAAAAATGCAGGAGGTGGTTGTAGAGGAGGGAAGAATATTTAGGATTATGCATTTTGCTAAAGGCTAAAATACTTCCTGGAAATATACCATGCAACCCCATTTTTTGTTGAGATACCATGATGATTAAGACCATTCAGTGCTGTTGCTGTTGATCCTTGAGCCACTCTATGTACTGCTGTACAGGTCAGTTTGTTTGTACTAGTCCCCTCCTTTGTTTATGCTCAAGTTGTGCAGATTCCAGCAGGGTGTCACAGCCAACATGTCTGAGGAGGTGATGGAGTGTGGTGCCATGGGGCCTCTGGGCACTGTTCCCTCATGCAGGCTGCCTTCTGCCCTCCACGCCGGCCTGGCATCCAGCTCCACTGTGTCCTGGAGCTCTCCCACTGGCAGGGCTACTGCCCACTAGCTATTGTCCTGGATGTAATGCCGATGAAACCCTTCGATGTGGGTGACTCGGAGCTTCTTCATCACACTGCAAGCCCCTGAGAATTACCTGTTTCCCTTCAAAACACACCGGATGTGTTCTGTAGGAGACACCAGTGAAGGTGCAGCAGAACAGTGTATCTGTACGGGCATGCCAGGGGTGTAGCTGCAGGAATGCCTGCTGTGGAATTAATCCATTTAAAAAGATGTGGAACTCTGATTTAATTTCCTTAAATGTTTTTGTAGGATGGTCTCATCATAATGTGGCCAATGAGGAATTTTTGTATCTTATCCTAGTTCTGGTACCTTTTAAAATTGGTATGGACTGGGTGCTAAGTATCTTTATGACCTGCTGTCCCCGATTCGGGTTGATCTGTGCTGCTGTGCAGAGCTTTCCTTGCCGCTTTTTTTCCAGATGTGTAAAGCAAGTGAAAGGGCTGGGGGAAGCTCGGACAGAAATACTGTTTGAAGAGGCAGCACCCAAATCATTAAACTAAAGGAGAGAACTGAGCTCAGCCAATAGTGTAACAACATCTTGCCCTTCATCCTTCCCACCAGCAGACTCCAAACAGGCCTGTGGGCACACAGCAAACGTGAGACTTACCCTTGGGGGCCACTCCACTGTGGTCGGTTTTAGGGGTGACTGTGTTTGCACTGTCCACTCCTACTCAGCTGGTAGTTATACTGGCACTTTCTTGTTCTCTTTTTTTTTTTTTTTTTCCCTGTTTGCTCGTCTGCTTTGAAGGAAAGTTCCACTGAAATGTGAGCTGCTGTCAGGGGGGATGGTTTGAGTAGCATCTATGTACTTCTCCATATTGGTCCTGCTGTGAAGTGATTTTCTTTGAGTACCAGACTTCATTAAACCCATTTATTGTGATAATCTAGTATTCCATCCAGAGAGGCAAAACCAAGAAAGCTAACAGATATCTTCAAAGCTGCTTCGTAAAACCATGTCCTATTTGCACGTGAGACTTCATAGTGTCTGTTTCATGGACAGAGTAGGGCAAATATACGGAGTGGTCAGCTGAATGGCTTCTTAAAGTGCTTCCCTGGGTTAGTTTCTTAGTGCAACGCAGCTGAGGAACAGGGCGAGTGCACACATCCATCTCGGAGCTCAGCAACTCTTCTGTGTTTTCCCCTGCAGCTGTTGAAGAACTGGACCCCGTTGTTTAAGAACTACGTAAAACGGGCGTCAGATCACTTGAATGCCTTACTTGCCATTGAGGAATTCTTCCTGGAACATGACAGTCTCTGCACATTGATAGCAAAAGTGAGTATCCACTCCCAACTCCGAGGACCTGTTTTTGCTAGTTCATGGTGAAATGCTTCCTGTCTGCAGCATTGGCTCGTCTGCTTTAGGTGAGAAAACCTGGGGGTCTCAGTGGAGAGTGTGTATAGGAAATCCATCTGTAACAATTGCTTTAAAGAAAAAAAAGTTCTGCCTGCCTGGGCCTTTGAGGGAGCACAGCTGAGGGTGAGTATTAATTACCAGCGTGCAGCCTGAAGGGAGATATTATTTTGCAGCTTCTGACCTAGATGCCCTTGTGTGACGCTGGAAGAGGTGAAGGCAGAGACTTGCTTTAGGAAGAGCTTTATTTCGTTTGTCTCTCTGTGGTCCCTGGGATCTAGTTGCCAAATGGTTTATCCTACTTTAGTGTGCAAAACCGCTGAAGCTGGGAATAAGGGTTGGATTTCTTGTTCAGGATGAGCTAGTTATGAAACTGGGAACAAAGGGGAGCTAATTACCTTATTACCTGTCTCTTCTGAGAACTTTCAGTATCATGGAATCATGGATTTGTCACAGTTGGAAGGGACCTCTAGAGATCATCTAGTGCAACTCCCCTGCTAAAGCAGGATTGCCCAGAGCACATCACTCAGGACTGCATCCAGGCCAGTCTTGAAGATCTCCAGAGAAGGGGACTCCACACCGCTCTGGGCAGCCTGTTCCAGGGCTCTGCCACCCTCACTGGCAAGAGTTTTTTTTCCACCTATTTGAATGGAACTTCCCATGTTCCAGCTTGTGCCCGCTGCCCCTCGTCCTGTCCCTCCTCGCCCTCCTTCACAAATATTTTTGCCCCTGTATTCTTTCTGCCCTGTCACGCTGAGACCATTTGGCTTGGAGGGCAAGTCTTTCCTGTAGCACTATCTCAGGAAGCCTCTGTGTCTTTTGGAAGAGCTCTCCTAGAGCCTGCTTAACTCTTGGTTCCTCAAGAAAGAGTAATCCTAACTTCTGCTACCAGTGCTTCTGGCTAGTGGCAGAGCACTTAGGACTGGAGCCAAAAGCCTTCAGTTTGGTGAGCCAAAATGTCCTTGAATTACAGCAATTGTTTGGCATGTGTCCATGGTTCTAGGGGCCTGGGTTTCCCTGGAGGCTGGTGACACGTTATATTGGGAGTTGGCAGCCAGCTCTGTCCGTGCTCTGCTGCAAGGAGAGTGACTGCAGAGCTCCTGCTCTGTCTGAGCACAAAGGCACCCTGAGAAGCCACGGCTGCCTCTTGCCCTCACTGTGCTGGGCAGAGGGTTGAGCTGGGGAAGGACCAGTAGCTGTGACACTGCCCTCAGTCACTTCAAGAGAGAGATGGCAGGAAGAGGGTCTTGGGGCAGAGCCGGATGGATTCATGCTCTTTTCTGCACATCACCCTTGTGGGCCTGTGTAACAGCTGCTTGTTAGATCTGCTTTGAGGATGGGTTTTGGGGTGCTTTAGAGAAAGAATGTAAGTGACATCTTGAACTGCTGTCCTCTGTGGCCCTTTGCTGCCCACAGCTCTCAGTTGCACCCTGCATCCACAGAGCTGAAGCTGATGGAATTTCAACTTGGGACTCATTATGTGTCAGAACATCTGACTGTCAGGAACATAAGGCCTGGTAGGAGAAGCACAGTTATTTTTAACGATAAAAGCAAAATGCAGCAGACTGAGTGCCTTCTGTTGAAGATGGAGCTGGGAGACAGGGATTATGTGCAAACTATGCTTGGACATGAGCTAACCCTAAAGGAGTCTATAGAGAGCCCTCTTGCTCTTTTCTCATCAATGCAGGTGTTGATGACGTTTTACCAGCTGGAAATTCTGGAAGAAGATGTAATTCTCAATTGGTTCTCTTTGCGGGACACATCTGACAAGGGAAAGCAGCTTCGTAAAAACCAGCGGGTAAGTCCCAAAGGTGTTTGAAGGGGAGGGGGGAGGAGAGAGAGATGGAGACAACAGCTGCTAAAAGAAACGTTCGAGTGGAGTTCGGTGTCACTGTCACCTTGTGCGGAGCAGCTGCCCTCATGTGGAAGGCCAATAACGCACCAGAGCATTGAATGCTAAGCAACACAACTTTGTTCTCCAGAACAGACATTCCTGTGCATTCTGCCATACTCATCCTGAGGAATGGAGGTGGCAGGAGAGGAAGGTTGCTTTTAGTGGGCTCTGTAGCGCGAGGCCAGTGCTTTCTGGAATAGCAGCGTGGCTTCTCTAAGCCAACACCCATTTGAAATGGGCTTTAGGCCAATGCCCTGTGTGCTGGCCCCATGCAGTTCCTTTGAAGCTTTCATTCCTGGCTCACCAATCCCTTCGCATATATTTCTGAGCGTTTGCTGTACTGAGTGGTTTCATTTGGCTTGTGTTGCAAGGAGCGTATAAACGTCCCCCCTCCATCAGGCAGAACTTCATGCTGCAGTTTGGCTGAGCTGCGTTCCACTCCTCCTCCCTGGATCTGGAAGAGGAGCAGGGGAAGAAAAGCCATCTCTGAAGAACTCCAACTTTGTTGAAAACCTTTGCAGAGGCAGCTCTTAGTATAGGTCAGCAGTGCTTTCAGCTGCTTATTTGAGCCCAATTAAAAAGTAAAATGAGCTGCGCCTTTATAACAACCTCTCAGGGAGTAGTTTTTTCCCAGCAGAGATTTCCTAACATGCCTTAGCTAAGGTGCAGCTGTCGTCTCTCTCTTCTCCCTCAAGTTCTGAAAAACTCTCAAACTTTGTCTTTTTGCTGAGTGTTGTGGGGATTGTCTGACTGGAGAAATCTCCCTCAGGAATCTAATCGGTCTGGGTTTGTCCATGGCATCCTAGTTGTTTTTATTCTAAAGCTGTGTCTCTCTCTCCCTCAGTCTGCCTTCGTGTCTCCTACAAAAGGCTCTTTCTCTCTCATCCACGATAGTGGTGCTCACAGACACAGTGTAGCTGCTGAATGTTCCTAGTGTTTCCTTGGTGTCACTTGTTACCCAACTGCATTTCATTCTCTCTGCAGCTCCAGAAGTTTATCCAGTGGCTGGAGGAGGCAGAGGAAGAGTCGTCTGATGGCGACCAAGACTGATGCGGTGGCTGGGCAGGAATAGAGGCACTCGCTGCCGTTCTGGGCCGAGTGGGCAGAGCAAGACCAGTGCCAGTGCATGGTCTGTGATGTGGGGCTTGACATCAAAGTGACTGACAATCCCATCATTAATTATGTTGTGTTTTCCCAGCTTTGCCACTTCCCTCCCTCCCTCACTTGCCCAGTGGCACCTTATGTTGGATGGTTGCAGCCCAGTGTAAAAACCATAAGGGAAAAGCAGGAGATGGTGACAGCTGAGAGCTGTCTTTTGGGAGGTCCCTATTACTGATACAAAGGGAGCAAATAGGTGCAGATGCATACATCTTTACAGATCTCACCATCGGGGCTGTGGAAGAGTGCTCACACAGCTGAGTTACTTGGAGTCATCGTTGCTTCTGGAGCTAAGAGAGCTCCTGCTGAAGAGACACTGGCAAGGTTGGTGGGCAGGAGTGTGGATTAGGATTTGGATTCAGGACTGGGATTCAGGTCCTGTGCCTGGAGAAGATGCAGTTGTCTGAGGATGCCCAAGGCATTTTGCAGCCTAGAAGGCACTTCTGTGTTCTTTTGAAAAGAAAATCTCTTCCCATCTGCCGTGCTTGGATCTAACACAAGGTTGCACAGCAGAGTTGGTGAAACCACCTGGGTGTCCCTTGTGTAGAACAGGGGATAATTCATGCTCCGTTCCCCCTGCCAGGGTTGGCCAATTGTGGGTGTGCACTGGCCAGTGAAATGCTGTGTGGATCACTACATCTCAGGTGTGATCTATCTTCTGTGTGTCCCCGGCTCAGCAGACGTGTTCTAGAAAAGTGTCTGTTTATTAATTTTTTTAATAAAAGGGGAGCAGAGGTGACTGGCTCCTGCTGCTGCACTGGCCACACGTGTGTTTTGCTCTTGGGGCACTGACCACACAGCTGCTTTAAGGAGGACACAAGTTCCTAAGTTCTGCTCCAGTGTGGAAAGGAGCAAATGGTATTTCCTTCAACAGCACATGCTTTGTGTTTCCACCTGATTTCAGTTATACAGGCTTGCTTAACTTCGTGTCCTATTATTTATTTTAAAACATCCCTTCCCTCAGCAAAGAACGTGCTGTAAGCCCACTGTAAAGTTCAGCAGCCGCAGAGTAGCTCGGCTGCGGCAGGGAGCACGTGTGGCCCTGGCACTTTGTCACCAGCACAGACAATGCATGGCAGCAATAAACACAGTAAGGCCTTTCAGAACAGCTTTTGTGGAAGTGTCACGGTGCTGTGTCCTTCCCTGCTCCCACAGAACAGAGCAGAAAAGATACAGCAAGAATCAGCTTGTGTTCGTAGGTGGGTTGTTTGTTGGATTGTGCTGACCTTGCCTCTGCCCCTTCAGGAGGAGCGTGGAATAAATCCTTTGCTGGGTGGATGCACTGGAGCTGCCCACTCAGGATATTGGCTGTTCCGTGGTGCCACAATTGTCAGTGAGGGGACAGTGTTGGATGCTGGAGCCCAGGGATTCTGCCTCGTAAACACCGATGCTCAGGCAGGGCGATCTTGTGCACTCACACTATCAGCTGCCAGGATTGTGCATAAACGTGCTTGTTTTCTGACATTGCAAAATCAGTCTTGTAAATGTTGGGGAAATAGTCGGTATCTGAATTTTCTGTATCTGCCAATATTTAATTCAGGGAGCAAATAAAAACTATCCTGGTGTTAAGAGCTCGTTTGCTTTCTTTGACCTAGAATTGTGTGTTTCCAGTTGTGGCATGTGCCTGAGCAGGGCTTAACGGGGAAGCTGAATAACTCACCGCTGCTTTTTCCTCAAGAGATTTTAAGCATGCAGTAGGTAGGTAGGAAATCAGCACACCCTTGAGTTGGTGTAAATGTCCAGTGATAACTCCTGCCCTCACTGTTCACAAGTAGAGAACAGTTTCTTAAAACTTCTGAACTTGGAATTCTGAAATGGGTGAGGTTTGGTTTTGTAAAGGGTAACGTTGCAAAGATGAACCTTCAATCCTGTGAAAGATGTCCTTTGCCAGGACAAGAATCAGTGGGAATGTTGGCTGTTGGTGTTGCATCACGCCCTCCTGATGCTGGGCAATAAGAACTGACAGAGAGAGGGATGTACAGCTGCAGAGTTCATAAAACCATTCACAAACCAGTTGCAAGTCTTGGTAATTTTAAAATCTCCTTGGGAATCTTAAGTATTATTTTTCTTTTTACAGCATAAAGATGGCTTTAAAAACAGGTTTAACATTGGCTCAGTTTTGCCAGAGGCTCCTGATTGTTTGTGCCAAGTAACAATTCCGCTTCTGTCCTTTCCACATTCCTTCCTCCATTGCTCCATGGCAGCCAACTTCACGGTGTGACCCGTGTTCTTACCCAGGGGCTGAGATCCAAGGGGAGAATGTTGCTCCGTGGCCAAATGCCCTTATCCTACAGGCCTTGGTGGGACAAAGTAGGTGACGTGGTATTCTCCAGGGTGGAGCTCTGCCACGGTGCAGCATCCGTCCTGGCAGGTAAGGGTAGACTTATTAAAGGAGCATTAGTTGCATTCCTTGGGTGTAGGGTGGGCTTGATGCTTTCTGTTGGTTTCAGTCAGGATTTGTATTTGGTTGGAAGATTAGAAATGCCTTTGAGAGCAATCTGGTTGTGCCATCGTTGCTATCCATTTTTTGAGCAGTGTAAGCAGTAAGTATTTCTGGTTTTGTAAGGCCGTAGTAGTCAACTTGTCTGACTTCCATCTGAGATGGATGGATTGATGTCACCTGGTGTTCCTGTATCAAACCCATAACTTCAGTTAACAACAGCGTGCCTTTTAGAAAAAGATAGTTGTTTTGTGTTGCTGAAAGATGTCAGTGATGATGATCTCAAGGACAAGCCTTGGGCTGTTCCCACATGCACTGAAACGCCTGTTACTCTGTCAGGAGAAGTGCTGCTATAGATGTTGCAATTTTTAAATGTAGACATAAGCTGTTCAGAAACACTTTCTTATGGGCCTGGAGTGCTCAGCGCAATCCCCTACTGTTGATTTCTTTGGCTCTGTGTTCTTAACCTCTGTCCATTAGGAGAGGACAAGATCTCTGTGAGCAGTTAAATCAGTCTGACAGTTGAGTCTGTTCAGTCACTCGGCCTCTTTTAAACGAAAAGGCAGCTGTAACAATGAGGTATCGCCCATGGCCCCCCTGGGACGGTGTGGACCCCTCCTCTGGGCTGCCTGCGTTCCCTTGGTTGCTCAGCACCTCAGAAGATTGCCCTTTGGGTGACAAAGGTGTCCAGCCTGTAAGATACAGGCTCCACGGGGCACCCACAGCTGCTGCGAGGTGGCAAAAGTGGCACTGTCGGGGCAGACGGTCATTCTTTCACGTGGGCCCAGCCTTTGGGGAGGGAGGTGCTGCAAAAGGACTTTTAAGATTAGCTCTGTCAGGGTTGACACAGTAAGGAGCAGCTTAAACTCAACTTTTCCGTTCCTGACCTGGATTCTTCTCTCCAGGTACGCCAGCTTTTACCCTAGAGCTCCGAGCAGGAGGAAGTGACAATCTTCCAAGAGGTGACATGGAGACAAAGGAGAGCCTCACTTCTCCTATAACTGCTGCTTACCTGAGGTCTTCCATTGATTTTTTTTTTTTTTTTTCCCTTTAATTTAATGTCAGATTCTTCACCCAGTCTAGTGCTGCTGCCCAGATAATTGCTAGCAACACCCATGGGGCTCTTTCATGCGTGAGGAGGCTATTTAGCTCCTGCTAGCCTGAGGAGCTTGGCTCTGCTCCCTGAGAGGTCTCTCCTACGGCAGGTGAGTCCAGTGCTGAGGTCTGGAGATCTGCTCCCACGCCAGGACACGGCGCAGTTCTTCCTCTGGGTTTGTTCCTTCTAAGCCAGGACAGTGAAAGGTGGTTCTTTCCCTTCCTGGTGGTGGGTGTTCCCCAAGCTCCGGTCACCCCAGCTTTGCTCTCGGCCACAGCTCCAGGAAGCTGCTGATGGAGACAGTTCCTTGGCACCCCATGGGTGCTGGTGAGGTGTCCAGAGGGAAATCTGGCCACCCCAGGACTGCTGCAGCACAGAGACAAGTCCAAGGGGCTGGGGTAATGGTGCTGGTGTGACTGCAGGTAAGAGAGTGATGGGGTCTGGGGAGAGAGAGGATGGGGAAGAAACCCCAGAGCCAAGGGATGGTTGGAGCACAGCTGAAGAGGCCGCAGTGTGTGGAGAGGAGGATGCTCATGAAGAGTCTGCTGGGTGAGGAAATGAGACTGGGGAACGTGAAGGGGCACTGCGGTGTCTGGTGCCTGAGTATTAGGGATGGCTGTTGGATGCTGACAAGGGGTTTAGAGGGAAGCTGCAGCTGGAGAGTAACTGGGATGGGAGCGACTGTGGTCCTCCCGTGCAGCAGTCTCTGCGTGGGGTGGCCTGCAGAGATGGAGTGGGGGGGGTTCAAAGGAGTCAGGACCTGGGAGGACAGGGCCTGATATGCCCCGTGTTCTGTGAGCCGGGCGTGAGGAGCCTGGTAAGAGTGAGAAGGGGCCAGGGGCTGGGCGGGGGGGGGGCAGGGTGCGCACCTGAGGAGCAGGGGAGGCTGCGGGAGCACGGGGATGACCATGGGTGTGAGGCGGCACCGGGGGGGGGGGGAGAAGGGCTGGAGGGGAGGGGGAGGCCCGGGAGAGGGTGCGTGGGGGGGGTCCAGGCTGTGTGTGAGGGGACCTGGTGTAAAGTTTAGATCCCAACCCTTCCACAGGTGCCGGGGCCGTGCGTGAGCAGGGGGTGATGAGGGGGCGCAGCCGGGGGGCTGCGGCGGTGGGTGCGCGGCCCGCGGAGGGGGTGAGGGGTGGGTGCGAGGGGGAGCGGGGTCTCCCAGCGGTGCGGGATCCTGCTGGGGGGGGGGGGGGGGAGGACAGGGACCGGCTGGGACAGCGACGGGGTCCGGGGCGAGGCCGCGCCGCACCGCACCCCTCTCGGGGTGTCCCCCGGGCCCCGCTCCGGCTGCGGGCTCGGGCGGGCGGTGCGGCCCCCGCGAGGCGCCGGTTCCGGTTCCGGCGGAGCCGGGGCGGGGGGCGGGCGGGGCGGAGCCCGAGCTTGCGCTGTGGAGGCGGGCGGCGCTGGGACCCGCAGAACAAGGGGCGCGGGGGGGACCGGGGCCGCGGGGGGCCGTAGCTGGGGCGCGGGCGGGGGCCGAGCCGGGCGGGGGTCGGGACCGGGACCGAGGCGGCGGCCGGGGACGGCGGGCCGCGCCGGGCCGGGGGCGGCGGCGAGGGGAGCGGGCGGAGGCCTGGCGGCCGGGCAGGGGCGCCATGGCGGCGGCCGAGACGAAGATCATCTACCACCTGGACGAGCAGGAGACGCCGTACCTGGTGAAGCTGCCGATCCCGGCCGAGCGCGTCACCCTCGGCGACTTCAAGGGCCTCCTCAACCGCCCCAACTACAAGTTCTACTTCAAGTCCATGGACGACGACTTCGGGTGAGCGCGGACCCGGGCCCGGCCCGCCCGGGGAGGGGGCGGTGGGACACCCCCTCCCCCCCGTGTCCCCGCGGGAGGAGCGGGCTGTCGCGGGCCCCTGGGGGCGCGGGGTTCCCGCGGGGGGGTGTGTGGAAGGGGGAACGGGACGGGCTGGGGACAACCGCCCCGCCCCGCACGGCGCTGGGGCTGGAGCCGGGGCCGCCCCCGGAGGGGTCTGTTCCCCCGCCCGAGGGTCCCTCCCCCCCGTGCGCCATCTTCGGGCAGCGCCCGGCCCCAGGGGCATCTCCCGGCGCCGCCGCCCGGGGCGGGGGGCGGGAGGGGGCGCGACCCCCGCCTGTGCCGCTCGGGATTGTCACCCCGAACCCGCGGGGCCTGGGCATCCCCCGCGGGGCTGCGGGGGAGGGTGCCCCGCGTTCCCCCCGCCAGCAGGGTGCGGGGCAGAGCCCCCTCCATTAGCCCGTCCCAGGGAGCGATTTGGGGACAGTTTCCTTCTCCAACCATCCATTTTGGGGAGGGCCATCCATTTTGGCATTTTGACTGCCTTTGTGGAGAAGGGGCGAGAGCTCTCCGCGTGCTGTGGTGAGACCTGCTGTGCCCACCGATGTGTCCCCCTTTGGGGTACGGTGTCCCCTGCCCCGTTGCTGGGACGGAGGAGGAGTGGAGCCGGCCTCGCATCCCATCTCCCGCAGGGCAGCTCTCTCCCAGCACCGCTGGTTTCGTCACTTCTTTTGTGATACCCTTTGGCTCCTTCCGTCGCGTGTGGCTGTTGGGAGGTGACGGGGTGCATCCCGTCCCTCGTTTGGACGGTTGTACTGACTGATCTGGAGAGCCTCTGCTCTCTGGGGTAACTGTAAACTTGGTGACTGTTCCGGGGAGCAAGCACCACATAAAGCTAACTCTCTGTAAGACCCTTTGTCCTCACTCTGTTTTGTCCAGAGTCTTCCTACGTTTGACTCTCCTCTAGCCTTTTTGAGGACCTCTGTTTTCACCCTGGAAACTTAGCTTCTCCTGGCTTCCACGACATGTGACCCTCTACCATTCCTAGCACTATGGCATTTGAAAAAGTTGCACGATTCTCCTTCCTCTGGACTTTTTCCCCCCGACTCTGAAGACTTAGTGTTTACAGTAGGTCTTGTGTATGGAGGCTGGGGCTGCAAAAAGCTTTCAGTTTTATAGTCTTCCTAGCGTCTTCTGTGCTGGATTGCCTCCCTGGGCTGTGATCCTGGCTCCTGCCCTGCCTTGAACAGGGCTGGGCCTGTTCGGGACTTGGATGGGGATCGGTGCAGCTGCCTCGGCAGGAGGTGCTCTCCCCTCTGCAGCCAAATTATCCTTGTGCCCAGGTTCCCGTTAGCTCGGGAGGTGCCAGCTTTCAGATGAGGCTTGAAATTTGGAGTCACTCCTTTGACCACAGTCTGTGATGCTTTACCTCCCTAAATGCCTCCTGACCCAGCGGAGAGCTCAAGTGCTTAGAAGCTTCCCTGTTCTTTCCAGGCAAATAGAAGTCTCCAGGCCTCATTTTCCATATATTTCCTCAGCAGTATCAGTTGTCTGCGGATGGTTTTCCTGTCCCTCAGCTGTTGAGTGGCGTTGGGTGCTATGGAGCAGCTGCCTCTCCCCGTCCCAGAGGGGACCCTGTTCATTGGTAGGAGAAGTGAATTCTCCCTGCATGCTGTTTGTAAACAAATGCTTTGGGATCCTTTGAAATGTTGTTCTTGAAGGGAATTCAAGCTTGTCTTGAATGAAACATTGCCATGTGGGTGGGAGAGTGTCTGCATAACTATAAACAAAGCTTAGTAATAAATAGCAGTGTCTTGTGTTGGGAAGAGGGGTCTGGTGGCAGCAAAGTTCTGTGCTGTGCCTTTTCGTCCTCCTCTGTTTCTTTAAGGCTCCACAAGAGGAGGCAGATGGTAGATTAATGAAACTCAACAATAAAGTGTAGGGAGCTGTGCATGTGAGCAGGGAGAGGGGAAAAGCACTCGGGAGTTTAGTTGCGTCAAAAGTGCATAGGGTGAGATTTTTGTTGGGACCAGTTCAGCTAATTCTTCTGGGAAGAGTGAAGCTCTCTGGAAGGGACAGTGCAGCTGAGAGGGGTCAGAGGCTGTGTGTGGGCACCTGGTCCTGGGCTGTGTGAGGAGCTGTGCTGCTGGAGCAGAACGTGATGAGGCCTGATGTAGAACAGAGGGGAGAAAGCCTCTCGTGGTGCCACTATGGATGACCCACGAGGAAAGCTGTCTTTGCTCCTTTTCAGAGAGCTGGAGAATGTGCTGGTGGCTGGCTGGAGCACGACGGGGAACAGACAGAGTGGTCCAGCTGCAGCCTCAGCCCTGAGAAGCCCTGGAGCCCCAGGCACCACTTCAAGTAGAGTCATAGAATTGTAGAATTGTTTCACTTGGAAAAGACCTTTAAGATCATAAAGTCCAACTGAAATATTTCATGATCCCTGGTAGCTGGTGTCCATGAGAGAGAGCAAGCCATTGGTCTGCAGGGAGAGACAGGGATAGAAGGGCAGGAGGCATCTCAGATGCTTGGCTGTAAATACATGAGCAATTAGTGAAAATCAGGAGGAGATTAACGATGGCTGTATTTGGAAGCTGCGTTCCAGGGAAGGGCATTAACACTCACTCGTGTATCCCTCAAGATGCCCTCTGCACAGCACAAGGGGTGGCTGGGCTCGTGGTGATGCTGACTAAGCTGGTTTCAGTCAGTCGGGCAGTGTCCAGAGCAGGACTCGGGGTAAAGCCCCTTCATGGAAGAGATGAGCTATTAACAGTGGATGGCTTTAGGGTATCTGATCAACGAGAAGGGGACCTGCAGATCTGATGGCTCATGCTTTTTGTCAGCATTTGGACCTTTTGCAGGATCCCTCTGGCATAAGACTAAGTTCTCCTCTAACCTCTTGTTGGCAACAGAGGCACCTCACCTTCTAGGACAGCACGGAGTGAGACATGGCCCAATGTTTCCTCTCACCTCTGTTGTCCAGACTGAATCTGTTTCTCCCTCTTCCCAGGCTGTGGATTTCCAGCCTGGCATTCCCTTCAGCTCACCCCATCCCCAAGGCAGTGTTACAGCTGCAGTCTTGGTGTGTGGGATTTTTCATTCTTTTGTTTATCTTGTTAATATTTGTTTGCTCTGAGAATCAGGGCGGTGATGGAGCAGCTTCAGTGTTTACATCTCCTTGGAAATGTGAACAGAGGCTCTCCTGGGTGGCTGTGGAGTTGTTGGGTTATGCCAGGAGCTAATCCTAGTCAAAGCGCTCAGCTCCAGAATAAGAAGACCCCAGAATGGTGCCAGCTCTAGGTGGGAAGGAGGAGAATTGGGAAGATTTCATGCATCTGATCCTGGGGAGAGGAACTATGAGCAGCAGGAAGGCTGCAGGGTTTTGTTGCCTGGTCTACCCAGCACGTGGTGGGCGACAGCTGTAACTAGAGAATCCATCCTGAGCTCAGTGGTGTGGAGCAGTGACACAAGGTGCAAGTATTTGTGCCCATGTTGGCATTGTGTACTGCTAATCCCAGAACTGGAGATGTGGAGGAGCTCAGCAGACGGGTGGTGGAAGCATGGCAGTGCATAGATACGGTACGCTCTTCTTGGGGCTGAGATACCTTGTGTGGATGTGCCTCGCTGTGAAGTGTGGAACTACTCTTTGCCCTCATTAGAGAAGGAAGGGGTTTTGTTTGTTTGTTTGTTTGTTGTTGTTGGTTTTTGTTTGTTTGTGTTTTTTTTTTCCTACAGCTTTAGTCTTTTTATTCAGCCTTTTGCAGGTAAGATCGGTGTGTGGTCAGCAGGAGAGAGCCTTACATCATTGTGGTGCTATTGCTGCTTATGAGGTCCATGTTCTCCATCAAGTCACGTGCAGGTTTTTCATGGAGTTTTGAACCGACTTTTTACTTTGTCTTCTTTGCTCCTAATCTGCGAAATGGAAATTGCGACAGTGCCTCTTGAGCCTTGTTCTGTCCACTTGACACTGTGAGCTTCTTGGGCAAACATATCTGTGGATCTTTGCATGAGAGAGCTCTCAGTTCTGTAGAGCTGCTAAAAGAACAGTACTGTAAATTCTCCTGGAGACCTGTGTAGATGGGAAGGGAACAACTGTACTGGTGATCTGTGGTAGTTTGTGGTTTGCTGGGATGTGGGCTTCAGCAATGTGTCAAGTGTTGCCTCCTGCCCAAGTCCATTGTGAGAAAGGTACCTGTCTCTGAGCAGTGTGGATCTTCTCACCAGCCAGATTGTGTCCCTGTTTGCCCCAGCTGAACTACAGGTTTGGCTTTTCGTCTGGCCAGGTGACTGGTACAACTCCGAGGATACTCATATTAATTGGAGTGTGGTTTCTTTTGACTCATTTTTTGCTTGTAATTGATGCTGCTCATTTTCTGTCAATCAAAAGGTGTTCTCACAGGGGCATACTAAAGTTTAAATGCAACTTTTCAAAGCAGTTTCAGTTACATGAGTTCAATTTGTGCATCCAGGTAAGTCCTTAGCACCTGGCCTGAAGTTCTGTCTCGTCCTTCCATAAATTCTGGAGTGCCTGAAAGTTTGAATTTCTTCTGCACATGGAGAAAGCACTTGGGCGATCATTTCACTTATTTCCATTCAGCCACCTCTCCTCTTCCAGGCTGGAGAACAGAAAGGTCTGCTTCTTCTGCAAGGGGACCACCCCTTCTTCCCATCTAACCTGCTTGTTCTGCATCACCAGGAGGACGCCAGCGATTTGAGGTGCAGTGGTGGGACGGTGCTGCTCCTCCCACCGCTGCTGCTTTCTCCCTCCTGCAGGTCTCCATTCCAGTTTTAACTTTGGAGCTGTGGTGAGTGATTCCTAAGTCTTGACTGTCAAGTGAAAATTGGTATCCAACTAATCACTAGCCTGGTATCTAATCCAGACCTGCTTAATTATCACCTGCTCTCCAAAGCTGGGTGCAAGGCAGTGATTAGGGCAGTGCTCTGGAGGCAGAACAAAGCGGGCGCTGCTGGAATTCCCAGTGCAGGGGTCAGATGCCGTTGGCATTTGGCGACCTCATCTCCTGCACATGTGCATGGGGAAACGTGTTGACGCTCACTGAAAGGGTGAGTGATTTATTTTTATTGCAGGATCTTTTTGAAATTGATGCCAGCAGTGACTGTCCTTCTGGCTGAAAGTGTTTGGAGCTGGAGAAGGGACACTTAGCAATGTCAGTTCTGAAGCAGCGGCAAGCCGCTGGCGTGGTGCCCCTGCCGTTCCTGCCAGCTCTCTGTAGCGTGAGTTGGGAGAGTTGTTTTATTTTGATTTTCTTTGAACTTTACTTTTAAAATTTTAAGCTGGAAACTCTGCTGTCTGCAGAGGACCATTGCCTGTCCCCTACCCTTGGTGGAGAGTGTCCATGTCAGCCTGGATTTCGTGCAGGAAGAGGATGATGAGATCTGTGAGCAGAATGCCCTCCAAAACTGCATCCGACTCCCATGCGCGCTCGCATCCTTTGTGGTGCTTCTGCCCGAGTGACAGTGCTGGCCTGGCTGTGAGGTGGCGGTGGCTTTTCTTCATCTTCTGGCCAATCTGTGTTCCCTCTGTGCCAAGGGCAGCCCTTCACCATGTGAGAAGCCACAGCACCCCATCCCTTGTGGTTCCCGCTCTGGAGGATGCAGGGTTCCCTGCCCGCTGATGTGAGAGGTGCTGCCCCAGCTAGCTGGGTTCCACTGGGGGTTATTTTCTGGACGTTTTGCCTGTGGGTTCCTGCAGCCTGTGCCTCTCTGTCCAGGGCTGCCGAGGCTTTGGCAGAGAGCTGCTAACCACCATCTGCGCTTGTGGTGGGGAGTTCCTGTAAGGCTGCCGGTGCTGGGGCTGGCCCATGGACACTGGGGTGTCCTGGCTGTGGCTGCTGCTGGAGGCTGTTTCCAAGTGCGGTGGTGGTGGGGGGCCGCAGCGGTGTCGGATGGAGAAGGTTTGCTGATGGCAGTCTCTCCTTCCCTGGGTGTATTGTCTGCGCCTGGCAGTGTGTGTCCTGCTGTTTGGACCCAGCTATTACCGACTCCATCTGTTGTGGTCGGAGCTGTGCTCTGAAGGCCATGTTGGATGGCAGTCAGAGCCTGGTTTCTTTGCCCGGGGCTGGGATTCGGAAAGCCAAGTTGGCCAAATCGGGCTGCAGACCAACCTCCCTAAGGCCTTGTCTGTACTATGCAAACAATGAAGCTTTACAACAGCTATTGAACTTGTGTGCAGCTACAGCTAGTCAGAACTTTTTTTTTTTTGACTGAATGTATTTTCTCCCAAAATACGGTGTTATGTTGAAGCCAACATTTTTCTTGGAGCGGTATTGTTTTCAATTATGTTTTTGATGTGAATGTTTCTTAATTTTAAGCCTCTCTTGTCATCTCTGGAAAAAAGAGAAAGAAAGGTCAAGAAACCTTTGCCCATCCATGAGAATGCAGCTGTTTTGATGCAGTTCTGTGTTCTGAAATTATCTGAAGGCCTCTGGTTCTTAAAGTCCTGTACAGAGCACAAACCTACCTTGACATCTCGGAAATTGCTGTAAAGTAAATCTGTACGCCTTGACTGTCTGTGGGGCAGCAGTGCTCCGGCATGGTTCCATCTCTGAGGTCAAGGCCAAATGCTATTAGAAATGGCTCACAAACCACCATAATCTGAGTTGTGACCTGAGCGTTGTTCATTGGTGTGGGATGGTAGTGGTGGCCCTGTTGCTCAGTCTCTTGGTTCCTGCTGAAATACAACTTCTGAGAGTTCCATCTATAACTTGGCCGTTCCCAAGTCCCAGATGTTGGCTCACCAGCAGAGTGGGCACCGCACCTTCTGGGTGGTGGCGTAAGGAGTGATGTTCCTCACTGCGTGGCTCTGGTGGGGGCAGGATGGGCAGCTGGGGTAGCAGTGTGTCGTGATGGGCTCTGTGAGGGAAGGTGCTGGCTTGTAGAGATGGAGGCAGACGGCCCACAAGCCTAAGGCCCGTGTGCTGGGAGCACTGATCCTTCAGTGAGTCTCACTTCTCCAGCATGCTCCTAACCTCCTTTACCTGTGGTGTCCTTGCCTGGTCTTCCAGCAGGCAGAGGCATCTGAGCCTGCAGCTGTGTGGCCTGAGCTCTTGAAGGTGGAGGTGGTTACCCACCACCATGTGTTTGGGGATGCTCAGGGAAGAGGGGCGCCATGAGTGTAAGCAAAGAAAATCTGGTTTTCCCCAGAGCTTTTCTGCTGCACAGATGTGTTTGGCTTTGGTCTTCTCTCAGGGTGGGCATCAGGCCCTCCACCGGGACTTGAAGGCTGTATATGTAGAGGTGTAGGGAGCATAGTTAAAATTCCTCAAGTCCTTTTTTAAGCTCATTGGCACTTGAAGTGGTGGGAAGCCTCCTGCATGTCTGTGTGGCAGTTGCTGAACTGTTCTGAGCTGAGGGTGTCTGCTGTAACGAAGTGCTGCTCCTCCACCCTTGACTGTGCCCAAATAGATATAACAGTGTTGTGGTTTGGGATATTTGATCTGTGTAGAAGCCGATGAAGGAGAGCTGGGCTTGCAGAGTACAGCAGAGGCTGCGCCTGCAGGAAATTGCCTTCATGTTGTCGCTCCAGCTTTGCATCGTGCTGCGCATCTGATGAGGCAGCCATCAGGGCTGTGTGTTTTTGGTGTTTCCTATTGATTTCCTCCTCTCTCCATCCCTTGTTTGTTATTCAGAGCCTGCCCTTCTGACCCATGCTGGATGGATGGTGGCTTTCCAGAAGGGGGATGTGGCACCACGTGGCCATGTTAGTGTTTGTCCCGGTGGTGCTGGCTTGTTAGGCAGCAGCTGGCAAGTTAAGTAAAACTTAATCCTGCTGGTGGCTGTCGTTGGAAATTTTTGGATTAAATCCTTTTGTGAAGGCTTTTTGGAAGGCGTTGAAGTAAGGTGCAAATCTGGGAATTAGTCTAATCTCTGTGACTTTTTCTGCTTTGTCTGTATGCTTATCTATGTAATGCCATGGTGGCCTTAGGAGAGTCTGTGAGCTCTAGGGCCGTGAATATCACTGTCTCCAAGGGCGGCGTTTGCTTGCAGAGCTGAAGTATTAGTATCTCCCTGAGCCCCTGCTCTGAAGCTCTTGGTTTCAGTTGTTTCCATCGCTGTGTTGTTGCTCCTGTCGCACAAATACTGAGCCCATCCACTAATGGGCTGGAATTCTCCAGAGGCTTTGGCAGGCAGAGATGCCTGGTGCTGACCTTCCCGTGCCGTGTAATCCTGTGTCACGGTGGAGGGCTGGGGCTGTTGTGATGGTGGTGTCAGTTATTTATTAAAGGAGACCTACGAGAGCATTGTTTTTGCAGTCACAGCTAGCTTTCCAAGGCGACAGAAGCAGCATTTGGGAACATGGCTCCAGTAGGTCCTCCCTGTTGGTTATCCCCCCACTGGGGCATCTGTCCCTGTGTCTTATTGGCTATAATTTTCTAATCTTGTGAGAATTAGAGGAAAAGAAGATACAGTGAGCAGAGACTGAATTGCTGCAGTGGGAATCTGTCCTTCTGGTCCTGGCTGAGGATGTGAGCCAAGAGGGGGAAGGCTTCCTCGCAGCACTTGGAGCAGAGATCTGTTTCTGGGAGAGCTGGCACCGGCTGCTGTGTGGGAAGGTCTTTCCTCTGCTGGTTTTTGACCTGCCCCTAGGGTTTGCAGAGGAATTTATTTGCTACGTGGCCCCTCTGATCACTGGCAGCTGTCTCTGTGATCGGCTGGGAATTCAGGGTCTGGGTAACAGAGGCTGCAGGCTTTTCCCTGTTTTCTGATGGCTGGCAGCTCCTGCCATGTACAGACTGGTTCTGAGGACACTGAGGGTCTTCCAGAGGGGTCTGTGTTTTGGGACCTCTGGCTCAGCATGGATTATCATAGTGGGGAAGCTGGTAGCAGCATGTTTCCTGACCACTCACTGGGCTTCACCTTCTTCCTTCAGCATTGCTCTGACCTATTCTGTCCTGATGGAGATTTGTGGACTTTAGGTGTCTCACCGTCTGCAGGCACACTGTTTGTCCCCCATATGCTGCACTGTGCCATGCTGATGCTGTTGACAACCAGAGGGGTGTCAGAAAAGTGGTGACAAACCTGGCTTTGTGGCCCAGACCAGCAGGGCAGGGGCAGGAGAAGAAGCCTGCTGGGTTGCCCCCAGGGTGCAGCAGCTTCTAAAACTGAAGCTTTTTTCAGAAGCTGTGATGGATATGCAAATTCTGTATTTCTGTTTGCGTACAGCTAATGAGCTGTCCCAGTTCATTCAGCCCTGCCTGGCTCAACCAGTATTTTGGTGCCATTGACAGAGACTTGCCTGTGGGCCCAGCTGAGGCTGTGCTGTACTGGAGCCCATATAGGGCCTTAATGCAGGAAGTTTTGCCATTGCTCAGTGTTAATTTGAATTTTTTCTTACTAGCTTTTGTATCTCTGAGGAGGGTGGATTTTCTAGGATGTAGCTGCACAGCCGAGTCCCCTATGGCAGACCTCCCCGTTGTCCTCGAGCCAGAGCTGTTAAATGCACCTTTAGGTCCTGAAGGGGCTCCTGTGAGATGGATTTTTCCTTCCAGAGTGAAAATGTTTTGTTTCAGCTGGGACCAAAAGGCAGGTTAGTCTGAGAAAACTCTTAAGATTATTCCTTGCCCAGGCATCCTCGGAGTGGCAGAGGAGGCTCAGGGTGGCGGCATCGACTTCAGCTCAGGGTACGCTCTGTCCTGGTTTCCTTGGGGCAGCTCCAACCTACTGCAGAGGTATGAAACGTCTCTACGGGTTGTGAGCGTTGGGTGTGATGTGTCTGAGCTGGGTCCGGCTCGCCCAGCTCTGTCTGTATGGCTGCTTCCCCCCACGGGAACACAGCAGCCTACTGCAGCAGTTGTTTTTGGTGTGCTGATGTTGGCAGTGTGGGACACTTGGAAAATCTTTTGATACCTTCACAGGACGTTACTTTGGTGTGGTTGGTGCCTGTGCTCAGGTGGGCTTGACTTATCAGCAGATTCACAGACATGGGAAAACCATCCTGTTGCAGTAATAACGTGTGATGAGTCTTTCTGGGCTGGTGTTGGGAATAATTAATGTGTAGAGTGACCAGTTACTGGGTTCATGGGATGTTTACAGACTGCAGGCAGGTCGTGCTGCCTTCCGCTGCCCTCCTTCATCCTTGAAGGACCTGGGAGTTGGCAGCTGTGGTTCTGAGACCCTCCACAAGAGGAGCATTTCAAGTCACATGCGATAGTGACTTCTGGAGGTCACTGATCGTTATCCAGCCTTGGACGCAGTTGTTGGAGATGGCATGTGGGAAGGTTTTCAATGGTATGTGGCAGTTCACAGTGTCAGGGAAAAGCAGCAGCTCTGAGTTGGACTTGGTCCTGCACAGGTGTGGTACATTGCTGTTAGTAATCCACAGCACCATCCTCTTCTAAATCATGGGGAAACTTACCCTCTCGTTGGAAAGGTTGCTGAGCCCTGGTGTGGAGGTGAGTCCTGGCAGGATCTGGACTCGGTTCTGTATGTGGCACCTCACGCAGACTACAGACTAATGCCAGTCATCGCTTGTAGCCGGGTGGCTGCAACAGAAAGTCCTGGCTGCTTGCAGAAAGTGCTTTCTCTTCAGGTCAAGACCATGGCCTGCATCCTGTTACGCTCTTTTAGAGGAGTCCTAGACAAGTGATGGTCTCCTCACCATCATATTGCTTTGTCCAGCCAAACATCCATAAGGTGTCAGGAGGAGTCAGGACACCTTTGTAAAGGAAGGAAAAAGAAGTGGGTGTTTTTGTTGCTGAGAGTAAACCAGCAGCATGGTCGAGACAGCTCATGTTTTCCCTGCTTCTTGGCTAATTGGATTCCTTTTAATTTACAGTAATCGATTGGCTGCTGCTTTATGACTCTCATCTGCTTTCTGGACCTCTAGTTGAGTCAGTTGTGTACCAGCACGTGCTGGGTTTGGTGAGGACTGCAGCATCTTTCTTGTCTCTTCTACCAGCAATTGTATTTGCTTGTTTGCTGAGTGATGGCTGGAGGGCAAGCTTGGCTGGCCTGGTAAAGGATGCTTGGTAGGACATTGCTTGTTGTGGTGTTCAAGGGTTTGGCCCTGTGTCTTGAGAGAAGTTTGGTGAAGATGACTGGTATTAGCCGAAAGAAATGAAGTACATAAAAGGCTACTAAAATGTGTTCAGGGAACTTCTTGTACCATCCCCTGCACTGACACCATCAAAAGCAGGAGATGAGGTGAAACAGCCTTCCTCAGCCTTTGGTTGGGCTTGTCTACTATCAGACCTGTGTAGTAGCTGGTTCTACCAGGTTCTCCCTGACTTGCTGACAGTGTCCTGAGAGTGAAGCAAATAGGTCAGGTTGTGCCAAAAATTATCCAGGGCCCAAAGGTGAGGAAGAAGAAGAACACGTGTCCCTATCCTAGTGATGGTCAGAAATGGTTCTTATGAGTGTTCAGACCCTTCCTGCTGTCTGCTGCCTCATGCATCTTGAGAGAAGAGGACTGTTTGCCCTTTTTTCCGTAGTGCTGCAATAGCCTGGGATCAGGGACAAAGTTCTTTCTTTGCCACCATGCAGCTGTTGTGGCTCTGAAAGGCTCTTCTTTGCGTGATTCCTTCTCATTGTCTTTGGCAAACGTTTTGTGGTGGAACTCAGTTTTGAGCTTTATTAACTCCCTGTTGGTTTTTTAGGGGTTCTCTGTATGTCTTACAGACCCAGTTAGCAGGAATGTTGCTGATGGTAGCCCAGCTGGATGAGAAGAGTAGGTGCGGTCATCTAGAGCCTGTTATCCTTCAAAGCCCCTTCCCACTAGGTAGAAGGTTGGGCTGGTTTCCTTGAGATACTCTTGCAAAGCTGTGCAGGGAGAGTAACGTGATCTGGTGAGTGTCTTGAGGGCAGGATACGTGTGGAGGCTGCTTTGCTGTCTCCTGGTGTAGATCTGTCACTATATACAAATTAATTGTGGATGTGATGGGGGAAGTAGACCTCATCCCCCTCCCCACAGACCTTTGCCTGGGTCTTTGCCTCCCCAGACCTGCTCTGGAGGTGTCCGGGCCAGCAGAAGGGTGCTCCCAGAGCAGAGGGCTGGTGCTGGCTGGGCTGCTGTGCTGGTAGCCCAGACAAGGTGGTGCTGGCGAGCAGACTGCTCTGTGGTAGCTCCCTGCTTGCCCAGGTGTGGAAGTCCAAGCTTTCAGACTTGGTTTCCCACCCTCCCCCTCTTCCCGTTTTCCCCCTCTTCCCCTCTCCTTGCTCTCCCGCTGAGTTGATGCTTTTCCAGGAATGAGCTGTACTGCTGGCCCAGCACATTCCACAGCAGCAGCGCTTTCTTGGCAGGAGCCTTGCCTGCTGTTAAGAAAAAGCAGGACTGACTTGGCGTCCCTCAACTGAGGGCCAGAAAAGGCAGGCCTGGTCCTACCTTCCTCGTGGGGTGTGCAGAGCCTTCCCAGACACCGTGCCCCTTTCCCTTTCCCCTTGCCTGTGTGCCGGTGTCCTCCCAGCAGTCCTCAGAGCCCTTTACAGCTCCTTGCTGTTGTCTTAACAGGCATGGAGTCCTCGGCGCTGAGCACCAGGGAGCCTGTTGCTTTTCTAGCCAGCTTAGAGAGGGGTGGGTGAGAATCGTGTGGAATTCTGGGGCCCAGGCACCTCTTGCACGAAGTTCTTTGTAAGATGTCGTTGTGCCCTTTACGTTTTGCTGCCCGTGGTAGCCGGGTGAGCCCATGTTCCACCTCTGCACTGTCCCTCTCTGTGGCAGCTCCCCGTGCGCTCTTCCCACTGTCTGCACCCAGAGGGAGCCGAGTGTCACCGCAGACCAAGCCTCCTCTGCTTTACTTGCTCCCTCTCAGTGTTAATGTGGACCATAGCAACTGCATCAGGATTTCACCCTGTCTCGTGTGCATGTCTCCATTCAGCTGAGACCTCTTTGGGCCTGTTTCCTATCCCACCTTGAATACAAAGCCAGCTTTTGGTCACTGCTGTGGATGTCTGTGGATATCTCGGTTCCCTGAAGGGTGTTTCTGCAGATGTTTACCTCACATCTTCCTTTCGCATGATGATTCCTTGCACTTTTATCCTTGTGTTGGGCCACGAAAGCTCTTAGAGCTGTTCAGGAACTGGAACTGAGCTACCAGGGTGAAGATCCTGGCTGGGCTTTTGCTGGGAGTTCCCGTTTGTCCTGATTTCCAATTCAAAGAGCCTGAAAGTGTCACTGAACCTTCAGGGGCCTGGAGGATGCTTCCTTTGATGATGTCTGTAAATGTCCTTCTGGGGCTGGGAAGCATCACTGGGGCAGGGCAGGATTAATTAGTGTGTAGGTGCCTGCTGCTGCAGCCCCCATGCAGCTTCCTCCTCAGTGGCGGCCAGGCCTGTCGGGGCTGTTTGCAGCCAGATGGTCACCCTGAGAGCTGGGATGAAATCAGGGTCTGTAGCTGTGCTTTGGTAAGTGCTGCTCCTGGGCAGGCCTGCAAGGCCGGGCGGCTCGTTCCGAAATGCCATTCCTTTCCCAGGCTTTGGACTAGACAGGCAGGAGGTCTGTCCTCTGTCATCTCCCACCCAGGGATATCTGCAGGGCTGAGCACGGGCCCGGCCGGAGCCAAGCACCCTCCTGGAGAGGGGCTGCACTTGCCCTGGTGTGTGTCCAGTGGAGCGGTTGTAGATGTGTTGATTGGGGGTTCATGGAGAAAGCAGTTGCCACGTTAGATGTCTACTTGTCCCTTGCCTGAGTGATGTGGGAGGGACAGCACAGCAAGCTGTGGGGCACGGGGGGTGCTGTGGGGCAGGAGCCATGAGGGCAGTTGAGGGAGGCTGTAGAGATACAGCCTGAAGATGAAAGAGGCTGTTCCTGTGCATTTGCTCATGGGCACGATGTCCCCGCTCCTTGAGGAGAGGGGGTAATAGCTTGGGATGGGGTGACCTGCTCTCTGAGGAATCCTTGCAAAGCTCCCGTAAAGTGTCAGGAGAGCCGAGGTGGCCTCTCCTGCTTGAATGCAGAGGTGTCTTCTTGCTGTGTGAGCAGGACAGCTGGCTTGTGCTTCTTGATTCTTAAAAACACCCTAGGTTAAGACAGTGCTGCAGGGGAGCTCACATTCATAGGGGGGGCACAGCAGCTCCTCTGGGGTGAGGGTCGGGCAGAGCTAAACGCCCACCAGTGTATGTCCCTTCTTACCCCGTGCAGTGGAGAATACCCTCTCCAGGGGCTCGGGAGGGAAATTAAACGTGAGAGTGATGGTCTGTGCTTGCACTCAGAGACACCTTCTCACCCCAGTGCACTGTGCAATTTGCACCCCCTCCTCCTCACACAGGAAGTAAAAATACAGTGGGGAAGACCCAAAGAATGCCCTGGCTTATGGAGACAGACAGCTGAAATCCTCTAATCCTGTTTGATGCACACTGCCTGCCTGCAAAGCCCAAGGTCTTGCTCATACACGTGTGTGCTCTTCGGTTGGGCCTGTGGCCCGTGGGGAAATCGCATCCCCACAGGAAACACACGTGTCACGTCTGGGCTTAGTCTAATAGGCGAGTATTTCCCGTCCGCAATCCCAGCTCTGTTGGAGAATTGCCCTGTCTGATTTTCTCTTCTGGTGAAATGGCTGCAGAGCTCATCCCTATGGCCCTGGCATTTTGGTCTTGCAGAAAGGAGGAGGGTTTTTGCTCCAGAGGCAGGAGATGCTCACATTTTGGATAGTAGCAGATGAAGGTGCTCCCTTTTGCTGTGCAGCGTTATTAATCTGTGCAATCTGTTTGGAGACAAGACATCCCTGCCCTAAGGGGTGTGTACTGAAGGTCATGAAAATGAGATCACATTTCTGGTTTGTAAATCCCTGAAGCTTGTGGTATTGGGTAGAAACATCTCCTGATCATTTTTGTTTGTTTTGTTTCTGTTTTTTTCTGGTTTTTGTGGTTCTGTGGGCTGTAGGAGATGGCGGCTGTTAAGGTCAGAGGAGTGACCTACCTTATCTGTGCACTTTTGGGGGGGTTGTAATAGGCAATGAAGTCTAACATTGAATTTCTGGGCTTTGTGATGATGGAAAAATTGGTGCTGTTTTGTGAAGATATTTCCTCACAATAATTGAGCTAAATGAAGGAAAAGATCTTACTTGTTATTTTTTTTCTTTATCTGTTCTACTAGCTTTTCATCTTTGTACTGTGAAATTGTCACTGCTCAATTGTCTCCCCTATATCTACACCTCCCCTCAGAAGACTCTCTCATCCTGGCCACCGAGCTGTCTGACAGGCTTGAGGGCTCCCCTTCCCTCACCCCCCTTCTTGGTACTGACCCCCCCCAACTCCAGATTCAGCTTTTCTGATCACCGCCACCTCCCATGGTTGCATCTCCCCAAGTGTCCTCCCCGTTGCGAGCCCTTGGACAGATGATTTGGGGAGTGGGGCTGCCGGCGACGAGCGGTGGGGGCTGCTGAGCTCCAGCTGCATCCGCGGCTCAGATCCTCCTGCCGCAGCCTTTGTCAGTGCCTCTTGGATGTCTTCTTTCCAGGGCTGGCGTTACTCCATCCTGGTTCCTCTCTGGGACCCTGCTGTGGTTAGGAGAGACCAGAGCTCAAACCCCCCAAACTTCCCCGTGTGCGTGGCCCATCGCCGCAGGGGGCTCGGGGGGAGCAGGAGGTGGAGTGGGGCAGCCTGGGCAACCCGAGCCCTGGGGTTTATGGCCTCCTTTCTCTCCTCTGCACACTCTCTTGTTCCCCGCTTTCCCTTAATTCCTTGGATGAGACTGTGATATAAAATACCCTCTAATTTCCTGAGCCGGGCTGGGGCTCCCCGGGGAGGGCAGCGTCTGCCTGTCCCTGGTGGGCAGGGAGCCTGGGGAGAGGCTCCGCCGGAGAAGCCGGTGGGATGGAGCCGGGTTCCCTCCCCTTCCCCGGCTGCACGGAGCAGATGTGCCGCTTGTGTCGGCGCTGGCAGCCCCTCCGCACACCCGTCTCCTCCTCCTCCTCCTCCTCCTCCTCCTCGCCCCCGGCTTGGCCCCGTGCGGCTGGGGATGGCGGCTGAATCATCCGCCCACTCGCCTGCCTCCCCTGTAACCTCCCTCCCTCCCGCCTCCCTCCCGCAGATCCCTTTGTTGGAAAACCCGAGGCAGACGCGGCCGGGGCGCTGGGCCTGGGGCTCGGCACTGGCCCTGGAGCAGCCCCGGGGCTGGCGAGCGGCCGTTCTGCTGGGGGCGCCGCGGGGGCAGACCCCGCTCCCGGGGCAGGGCTCGCCGAGGGCACTGGCCGCCACTCCCAGCCCCAGCGGGACTTGAAACAGGGGGGGCATCTGAAGCCGGGCTGCCCCGGTGGGCGGTGAACGAAAAGCAGTCCCGTTGAAAGCAGCCTCGGGCTGTGGCTGTTTTCCCTGGGCTGTGGTGGCTCCTGCCAAAAGGAAAGGCTTTTAGAGAACTGAAAAGAGCCTGTGCCCCTTCTGGGTCTGCTCTTTGGGGATTCCGAGCTCAGACCCCATCAGCTGGCAGCTCTTCCTCACGTTTCCCGGGGGTGGATGGCTTTCCTGCCCCGCACACCCACATCCCCGGCCGCCCCGCAGCCCGAGCCCCGGGAGCAGAGACGTGGCACCGCTCACGGCTCCCCCAGAGGCTGCGCGGCCACTGCCTCCTGCGGCCTGGCTGCTGTGAGTGAGGAGAGTGACTTCATTGTCTCTCTGCCGTGGGGAGAGTGAGCTGCAGAGGGGGGTGGAGGGGGGAGGAAGGCTCGGGCTGGGAAGGAATGCAGGGCACGAAGAGCCGGGAGGGTGCGCGGGGTGACAGCCGTGAGCTGGACTGCGGAGCTATTCCTGCTCGGCATGTGCCCGACTCCAGCACTATCAGTTTGTGCTCTGCACGGCCTAAATATATAACCCACTGTGCTCTGGCATTTAGGTGATAACTAGTGCGGTAGCTGGGGAAGGAGAGAGAAGACTGCGGTGGGGTGGAGCTGACCCCCGGGATGTCTGGGGCGGCCCTGGGGTGACCAGAGTGAGGAGGGACCAGCTGTGGGACAGAGGGGCTTTGTTCTCCATCGGATGTTGCAGCTGAGGGTGGGCGGGGGTCTCGGGGCTGGGTTTCCTCTGTCCCCGCTGGCGGTGCAGTTGGTTTGCGCTTAGCGGTTGGTCACCATGACCTTGCGAGTGCGTTGCCCTGTCCTGTCACCCGCCGGCAGGACTCTGTGTCCCCAAGCAGGCAGCGCTGGAAACTGGCTCTGCCTGAAGCTCTCTCTAGGAATTGGATGGCGTCCAGGCTGCTGGCGACAGTATGAATGGATGCTGCTGCGGCCAGGCCAGGGGCTGTGTGTGCTTGGACGTGGGGAGACGGCAACTCACGGCACTGGGCAGGATTGTGGTGGGTCCTGGGGAAGGCTGCCTGCGTTTGACACTGCCTGGGGCTACAGTGACCTTGGGCAGAGGCTGGCACGGGGCATGCTGGAGAAACATCAAGCCAGCAGGGTTTTAATCCGTCCTCGCTGCTCCTTTCCTACTTTTTCCTGCTTCTCCATCTGCGCAAGGGGAATTAAGGCACATTCTGGGAGTGGATTAGGCTGCTCGGAATGTGACCTCCTCATCTGTGCCTTCTGGGGATGGGTAGCATGGGTCCAGGCCCTTTGCTGCTCTCTGGTTTGGTCAGGGACTGTGAGTGCCAGCAGAGACGTGGCCACGTGCTGCCTTTCTCCCAGAGACAGCCCTTTGCGGAGCGTGGTGATGCTGGAGGAACCTGCAGCTGTCAGGGAAGAGCGAGCCTGCTCGAGGGCTCTGCTCCTCCAGCACTGATCACTTGCCTCTGGCCGATGCTTTGTGAGTGCTGGTGACCCTCACTGTCCTGCGTTCCGTGGCAGCTGGCAGCACAGGGTGACGTGGCTCTGGCCCTGGCGTGCTCTGGCTCTGCGGCAGTCACCGGGCAGCCTGGGCAGCAGGTCACAGCTCCGTGCCCCACGCTCGCCTCCACTTCTGTCCTCCCTGAGCTGGGGACTGACCCAGGGACCCTTCCGAGCTGTTGATGGGATCCCACCTCTGTGTTTAGTTACTTATAAGCTACTTCTTTTTCAAACGTAATTTCCCTTAGCTTCACATTCATTCTTTTGTTCTTTTTCTGTTGGATTCTTTTCCCCCAAACCATAATTTCATAATTTAAACTGAACATTAGGAAAGAGTTTCACAGAAGGAGTAGTCATGCATTGGAATAGGCTGCCCAGGGAGATGGTTGAGTCCCCATCCTTGGATGTGTTTAAGAGTCGTTTAGATGTGGTGTTGGGGATATGGTGTAGGGGAGAACTTTGTAGAGTGGGGTAGATGGTTGGACTCGATGATCCCAAGGGTCTTTTCCAATTTGAATGATTTTATGATTCTAGAACTATTCTAATCATAGAGTGGTTTGGGTTGGAAGGAACCTTAAAGATCATCGAGTTCCAACCCCCCTGCTGTGGGCAGGGATACCTCCCACCAGACCAGGTTGCTCAAAGGGGCATCCACAACTTCCCTGGGCAACCTGTTCCAGTGCCTCACCACCCTCACATTAAAGAATTTCTTCCTAATATC
>JAOQGH010000051.1:149163-204048 GCA_025769975.1 Gallinago jamesoni
GGTGGGGTCTCATGAGTGCAGAGTAGAGGGGTAGAATCACCTCCCGAGACCTGCTGGCCACACTTCTCTTGATGCAGATGCAGCCCAGGACGCGGTTGGGACTCTGGGCTGACAGCACGCCATTGTTTCATTTGTCAAAGATGGTATTAATTGAGTCTGGTGAGTTTACAAGTTTGCAGACTCGCTGGGGAAAAGTATTTAGGTGCCTGATGATATTTAAAATAGAAAGAATACATTTTCTTCTCGGAGAAAAACTGATGTTTTTAATGTTGGGGAAGAAGATTATCTGCTCCCTCCAGTACAAGCTGTTTGTGTGATGTGGGAACATGACATCGTGGCACAACTATAAAGCTTTGAAGTGATGTTGAAATATTATGTATGTAATTAAAAATCAACAGTAACATATGGGAGGCAGCGTGTTTAACGTAGTTCACTTTCATCTGTTAGAAATCTCTGGCATAGATCGTGATTCTTTCAGATAATTAATGAAGAACTTTAAATATGTATTTCTTTAGAAATAAGTGAACTGGTGGATTTCTTTAGAAATAAGCGAACTGATGGAAACATGCATCTGAATTTTTTTTGAGACTGATTAAAATGTGAATCTGGGGGCAAAACAGCTGGGTGCCCATAGGAGAGCCTGTTCTGCCCCCTCTAGCTGCCTGTGGTGCTGTGGGCAGAGGGGGCTGCCCGTCTCCCTCCCCAGGCCTGGGCTGCCCCCAGGTGGGTACAGACACCCCCTCGGGACAGTCTCCTTTTCCCCCAAAGCCCCGGGCCCAGCTCTGACTGACTGCTCTCCCTCTGCAGGGTGGTGAAAGAAGAAATCTCGGATGACAATGCCAAGCTTCCCTGCTTCAACGGCCGGGTGGTGTCCTGGGTAAGCACACCCCTCCTTCTGTATCTCGCTGCCTGTTTCTGCCTCTCTGAAAGCCACTGCTGGGTTCCATAGTGCCCAGTGGGGCCCGGTAATGCTCCCACCGCCAAAGTGCTGGCTGCTAATGAGGCTGATGAGCTGGATTGCCATGCTCCAGTCCCTCCGCTGGAAGAGGTGCTGGGCCCTCATGCCGGGGATGGTGTGGGATCCTCTCTGGAGAGCTCACGGTCCCTGAAGCCTGGCAGAGGTGGTGGTCTCCACCTGTCCTCAGCATAACCCCTCTGCCCCTATGGCAGGGTCAGCTTTCCAAGGAAAGTCCTGCTCTGGTGATGGGCGCAAAGGGCTTAAGGGACTCTAGTGCTGGTGAAGCGGACTGGATTTGGCTGCCCTGAAGACTGAAGGTACTGCCTGGGCAGCTGCAGGACCAGCTTCTCCCTGGTGCCGTGCCATGCCATGCCATGCAAATGCTGTCCCCTGCCCGCATGCCTCCCTCTGCCCTCACTGGGACCCTCCTTTTTTGGGGGGGGAGAAGGGTGTTCCGTATCCATAGCTAGCCACCCCTTTTGCCCTCTGCTGAGCTGCAGTTTCTGCTGAAGCAGAACCAAGATGCCAAGAACCTTTTTCCAGGGGCCACCAAATAGCCCCTAAACAGTGAGAATCCTCAGCAAATCAGGCTGGGTCAGACCCAGTGCTGCTTCCATCCGCACGCCAAACGGCGACGCCTTGGCTGGGGGTCCGTGAGGGGGCTGTTTGGGGGGCGGGTGGGTGCTGGCCAGGGACAGACACAGGCTGAAGTCCTGCCCGCGGGCACGGGGCTCCCACACAATGGGCCAGCGGCTGGTGGCCAGCGCCGGCCGCCCTCCCTCTAGTGGTTACCCAGCGCTTCTGAAAACGGCCTGTCTGCTGCTGCATCTGCCCTGAGAGGTCTCCCCACTCATCCCTTTCCAGCTGCCTTTTCACCTGCTTCATGGGGAGTCCCAGAGGCGCTGAATCCTTTCCGTTGCTCTTTTTTAACCTGGCATGCTTTTCCTCATGGTCCATGCATCTGCGCAGCCTCTGGTGTTCCTCGTAGGGGTTCTCTCTGCTCAGCGTGGGTGCCACGGACCCTGCTGCTGCTCTGGCTCCCTGTGGGGAACTCGTGCCCGGAGTTTGCACCACTGCCAGGTCTCATGCACGGAGGTGACAGCAGTCCCAGAGAGCTTTAAGCACAGCTGATGGTCTCTTTTTCTGTCCATGCTGAGAGTCTCCTTGTCTGTGGGTGGTTTGGGGGCTGGGGGGGGGGGCACTTGCTTTGCTGCTTCTGCCAGACGGGCTGGGCTGAGGCTATTTTAGGAACTTGGTACTAATTTTAGTTAGAGGGAAAGATGGGGGCTTGGATCCAAGTGAGTATTTCCTGACAAGTGCGAGGCAGGAAAAGTGCAGGGTGGTTATCAAAACCTTCCCTGGAGGAAATCCCAGCCCTGGGATCGTTAGAGGAAGGCAGCATCAGTCCCTCTGCTTGGGAACAGCCCCTCTCCCCCTCCCCTCACTGCTGTTTGACAGCTGCCTGCATCCAGTTCCCTCGGACCAGGTCTGTTTGCCTGGTCTTGCCTTGATACCTGCAAGCACAGAGCGTTCTGTGGCAGCGCTGACCCCTGCCGTGATCTCGCCTCCCCAGTGCTCCCAGGCAGTGGCTGCTGGAGCAGAGATGTAGCCCCTGGGGAGTGAGACGAGTCCTGGGAAGATGGGTCACTGTGGAGGTGTGGGGAGCAGCAGAGCGGAAGCTGAACCAAGTGTGAGACGAGCTGGTTAGACGGTGGTGAGAGCAGGAGCTGTTGGGCTTGTCCTGGGGCTCGTGGGACAGGCTCTGTGGCTTTTGACACCCCAGGGTGCTCTCTGCCCTGTCTGCTGCCTGGCTTTTTCAGGGCTGCTCTGTCTTCTCTGCCCCAGCTGCATCCCTGTTTCTGTTCCAGTCCTCCCTGGCAGCAGACTGCTCTCTCACTGTGTTATGGTTTGAAGGACCCATGACAATTTATTGTCATTTAGACAATTATTCTATCACTTGCTGACCCCTCCCCACTTGGGAAGGGGAATCGAGGAAAAAGAAGGGAAAAAAAGGGCTGAAATATAAATAGATTTAATAGAATAACTAAATAGTTAATAATGCTAAAGAACCAATATTGATCCCGATACCAATATAAAATACACAAGGACTAGCCCAAGCCCATCCCACCATCAGGAAGCCGTGCACCCCCAGCAGGGACAGGTGATGTGGGACCCTGCGAGCACTGCAGCTTTGGGAGGGAAGGAGGGAAGGGCTCAGGGCTCCGGCACTGGGGCAAGGAGTTCTCAGAATGGCAGCCATCGAGGGAGAGAGAGAGGGAGAACTCATCAAACTTTCTAATTTATACTGAATGTGATGTTCGTGGTATGAAATAACCCCGTTGGCAGCCTGGGTCAAGTGCCTCGGTCTTGCTCCTCCTTGTCCCTGCGCCTGGCAGGGCTTGAAAACACCGAGACCTTGAAACCCACTCACCAGAGCTGGCTATAAAATAAATATTTTCACAAATTCAGACACTAGAATCTTCTAAAATGCATTTTTTTCCAAGCGTTAGAAGAGACTTTACTGAAAAGTAAAATGACTGAAAGATAAATTAGTCCTGTGTCACTCAAACCAGGGCACTCTGTCCTAATAATGATCTGCGGGGCCCAGCATCCCCTTTATCATGGTTTCCCCAGTTCTCAGAGGTGGGCAGGGCATGGCTCTCTGTCTCATCAGTGAGGCTGGGAAGCGCTCAAGACCTGTGTAAACTGGTATCTGATCCTGTGGTCTCCTCACCAGTAAGCAGCAGAGCTGCCTCTGCCTTTACACTGGGTGTTGTGGTTTGGGCAGTGCTATCAGCTCATTTCCAGCCCGTGTGTCATGATCCCTCTGTCCTGACGCAGTGGGGCATCCCTCGCCTCTGGATCAGACCTCTCCTGCAATGGCTGGTGGCTCGGCAGCTGGTTGAAGCCCACAGACCCCATCCTGTCCCCTCCCTGGGCTTCAGGCTGATCCCCAGCCGGTTTTGTCTGGGGTGGGAACCTGCAGTTTCTCCCTGACACCGGGGAGGGCCACCCCCTGCTTGCCTGTGCCATGCAGGGGACAGGCGTGAGCAGATGGGAAAAGCACATTGGAAGGTCCCTAAAGACAAGATATTGATCTTCCCTCGATGGTGAGCTCTGGCCTGTCCCTGGCCAGGGTTGTGGGCTCTGTTCTGTCACCTCTGCTCTGGCCGTTCCTGAATGTCTCTTGCAGGGAAAGGTCTTTTTGTTGCTTTTCTGCCCGGCCCTGTTGGGGATAGCCCTGCTCAGTGCAGCTGGAAAGCGGGGAGAGCGCAAACCTGGATAGGGAGCGATGTTGGGAAAACGACTTTCCATTGAGCTCATTTGAGCCATCCTCCCTTTCATCCTACTGGTGAGCCCTCCTTGGAGAGGCTCCACCTCGTTCCCTGAGCCCTGAAATTTGTGGTTTATCTCAGGGCCAGAGGCACAGATCCAGGGGTGCTTGGGCTGCCCCAAAGCATGGGTGGTATGAAGGTTTCCTGGGGTTTGACCCTTTCTTGAATTTCTGTGCTGGGGAAGCTGTTGAGCCTCTCAGAGGTTGGCTGGAGGTTGTGCCCAAGCCGATTATCCAGGCACAACCTGAAAGTTTCCAAAGTACATGGGGAAGCCAGAAAAAGAGCATGCCGGAGCCTATTTCAGAGGCACCCTCAGCCCTGAGCCCTGTTACCCCCAGCTCCCATGGGCTGGGAAGGTGAAAGTCCTGCTGGGTTCCACAGCTTGAAGCAAAGGCGTGGAGGCTGGTGAAGTCAAGAAAAGGAGGGACTGGTGGCTGCCTCTTCCAATGCAAGAAGAACTAGGGGAATCTACTTGCTACAGCACGTGTGCCCGAGGTTACCCGAGTGTAAGAATTGCCCAGTGGGGGCTTGCAGATGGTGTCAGGGCTGTCACCCCGGCGTCACTGCTGGGTCAGGCATTCCTGAACCACAAGTAACCAGCGTCTGGGAAGGCGCTGAGGGGTACTGTTGCTACGTGCTTGGCCTGTTCCTTACCCGCTCCTGGGCATCTGCTGTTGTCCACCGTCAGAGATGAGATCCTGGGCCAGGCAGGCTTCTGGCCAGCTCGTTTGGCCACTCTTGTGTGTTCCCAGTGCCTCATCCATTTCATTCTCTGTCTCTCATCCCTCCAGCTGGTGTCTGCAGAGGGTTCACATTCGGATGCTGGCTCAGTCTGTGCTGATAACCAGACAGAGCTGCCACCCTCCATGGAGCGCACAGGAGGAATCGGAGACTCCAGGCCCCCCTCTTTCCAGTAAGTCATCTGGAAACCTATCCTGGTTTCTGCGGGACCCGCTGGAACACTCTTGCCCAAATTGGCAGCAATCACAGCCAGCTTGAGGGGAGGAGGAGGAGGATGGGGCTGGGAGCAGATTCAAAGTGGAGCTGCGTTATTCCACAAGCAAGGGTGTGCTGGAAATACTGTGGGGAAGTTGGCAAAGAGCTGGCACGGCTTCTCCTGATCCTTTGCCCTGCACTCACAGATGTGCTATGGTTGTTCCCCATCGTCTCTGCTCCTGTCCCTCAAGGAGAGAGCTGATGGCTTGTGCTAGCCAGCACAGAGGCTGAGAGAGCCTGCTTAAGTTGTTCCCTGTGTACATATTTGCTCTTTTTATCTCATTGCAGCCCTAATACTGGGGGGAGTCGGGAAAACCTGGACAACGAGACAGAGACAGACTCAGTGGTGTCATCGCAAAGGGAACGACCCCGTCGGAAGGAGGGGCCTGAGCATGGTGAGTGTCGGTAACGTGGCCAGAGCTCTGCAGGGCACGGCTATGGCACCGTGGGGGCACCAGATCCAGACATGGAGCAGCTCTCTCCGCTGTGCAGGACCTTCCCAGCTTAGAAGGGCTGTTTAGTGATCTGAGGCTGTAGCCCCATGTTGGAGGCAGGATCTGACACCTCTGTTGCATCAGAGCTTGGTGTTGAAACCTTTGGGGCAAAGGTGACGTCTCCTGTAGAAGCCTGGAGAGCAGGAGATAGCAGTGCCTCCGTCCTAAGTTGAAGAGTAGAGTGTGCTGTAGCCTTGCCACTCCATGCTGCTCCTTCCTCTGTCAAGGAACCAGCTGTGGATCTTCCACGATTTTAGCAGCATTGTTCCAATGGCCTGTCAGCCTCTTCCCCGTCCTCTAGTGATAGAAGAGGCATCCCACAGAAGGTGGATCTGATCCCAGAGTGGACTCGTAGTCGGCTGGCTCTAGATGGGATTACCTGGTGGCCAGATTCGTTCTGAGCAGGTTGCCATGAGCCCTGCCATAGCGGAAGGGGTTGTTTCCTTGTGGCCTGTCTCAAGCACACCGAGTCTTGTCTTTTCATAGCACCCAGGGTGAATGGGACAGTGAAGGGAGAGCGACGCCGAGACCTGGGCGGGTACGAGAGCTCCTCCACGCTCATGAGCAGTGAGCTGGAGACCACCAGCTTCTTCGATTCGGATGAAGATGATTCCACCAGCAGGTAGGAGAGCTTAGGTCCTAGGCTCCTGCCTCCCCGCGCAGACAATGCCTTTGCAGGGCTCCATTGTCTGTGCTCAGGTCTCAGCCAGCAGCCCCCTCTGCTGTTGTCTGTCCCCCACGTACATGTTCTGCCCCTGCCATCCTCTATTCCCTGGACAATTTCTCTGGCTCCCTTGCTGCCAGAACCACCACCCTGGCAGCAGCAGAGCTGACTCTGGTTTTTGCCTCTAGGTTTAGCAGTTCGACAGAGCAAAGCAGTGCTTCCCGTCTAATGAGGAGGCACAAACGGCGCCGGCGGAAACAGAAGGCTCCACGCATTGAGCGGGTACCCGGGGGCTGGGTGTCCTGGGGAGGGCAGGGTGGGCTGCCTGGTGCATCTCCCCACACTGTGCTCCAGAGCTGAGCAGGGATTTGGCGGTGTTTGCTGTGGGTGCAGCTGGGGATGGGTGGCATCCAAGTGCTGAGACTTCATAAAATGCTGTAAATCCCTTCCAGTATCTGAAGAGAGCCTACAGGAGAGCTGGAGAGGGACTTTTTGTCAGGAAGTGTAGTGATAGGATAAGGGGTAATGGTTGTAAATTGAAAGAGGGGAGATTTAGATTAGATACTAGAAAGAAATTCTTTACTGTGAGGGTGGTGAGGCACTGGAAGAGGTTGCCCAGGGAAGTTATGGATGCCCCAAGTATTCAAGGCCAGGCTGGATGGGGCTTTGAGCAACCTGGTCTAGTGGGAGGTGTCCTTGCCCAAGGCAGGGGGTTGGAACTAGATGATCTTTAAGGTCCCTTCCAACTCCAACCATTCTCTGATTCTATGAAACCCTTTCTGAGCCAATGTAGCCTCAGGAGCTGGGAGACCACAGACCTTGTCCTGGCTGTGGAGAGATGGTAAGGACAGTGGCTGATGCCCTGTGGCTCTGCAAAGCTCCCAGCGTAAGGCTGGAGTTGTGGGTTGTGGCTGTGGTGCCACAGGGAGCACAAGTGGAAGGAGCTGGGGCTGGGAATGTTGCTGAGGCACAGGAGGACATCTCACGTTCCACTTATGTTGCAGTCATCGTCCTTCAGCAGCATCACAGACTCCACCATGTCCCTGAACATCATCACAGTCACGCTGAACATGGGTGAGTGGGAGGTGTGCATGGAGCCTACAGTCCTTCTGAGTGAGACCGGGCAGTAGAGAAGGAACTGGGGAGGGGGCACAGAGAACACATGTGGGGAGGAGTGAGGGGGTGGATTCTGTAGGAGAGTGGCTTGACTTGAAGCACTGATCTTTCGAGAGTTCCTCTGTGTCCCAGGACATCCTTCTGGGACAGGGGTGTGAGCAGCCATCGTTAGCATGTGGTTTGTCTGAGGTTAGGGCTGCTGTGCCTGCTGCTTTATGGTGTCTTACTTCTTTCTCTTTTCATCCCTGCAGAGAAATACAACTTCCTGGGCATTTCTATTGTGGGACAGAGCAACGAGCGTGGGGATGGAGGCATTTACATTGGCTCTATCATGAAGGGTGGTGCTGTGGCAGCTGATGGCAGGATTGAGCCAGGAGACATGCTTTTGCAGGTACTTCTCGCCCACATATCTCCATCTTTGGGCTGAGGAAAGCAGTAAGAAAAGACCCAGAAGCCTCCCTGTGCACTTTGGCAGGCTAAACCCAGGAAGCTGCGCTCAGGAGAGGGAAGCTGAGTCACTGCTGAGCTGAGTGGGGGAGCTCAGCCTCTGGTCACATCTCTGGAACTCACCTCTTTGCATTGTTTGCAGGTAAACGACATCAACTTTGAGAACATGAGCAACGACGATGCTGTGCGGGTGCTGAGGGAGATTGTGCACAAGCCGGGGTAAGCACTGGGGTTGTTCCTTCCCCCCACAGGCAGCTGTACGGTGTGTGCTTGGCAGGGTGCGAGTCGTGTCTGCCAGTGGCCCTGCAGCAGCTCAGAACTTAGGGTTTTGGTGTTGCTTCAATTCCTGGGTTTTCATGCCCAAAGCAAGAATTGCAGCCAACAGAATGGTGGTGAACTGGGGTCTGTGCCCCCTTTTCATGGGGATGCGGTGTCATTAGGATCATCAGCAACCCTCAGCAGGGTCATATCGTTTAGTCTGTGCCACTAAGGAAATCCACAGCTGGAGGGGGACAAGGGCACTGTACTTGCAGCTTCTCCCTGTCTCACGGGATGCAGCTCCCACCCATTGTGCAGGGCTTCGTACTGCTGGGCTCTTGTTCTAACTCTGGCCTTTTTTGTTTCAGGCCCATCACCCTGACGGTGGCCAAGTGCTGGGACCCCAGCCCCCGAGGCTGCTTCTCGTTACCCAGGAGTAAGTGGATAGCTGACCCACCCTTAGCGCTGGTGCCCAGCTCATGTGAGAGCCCTGCCTTAAGCACTTACTTGGTTGTTGTCTTGTTCCTCCCCTGTGTGTGTGACTCCACGTGGCACTGAATTAGGGTTTGGTGGGGTTACAGCTCTCCTGTTAGGAGGCTGCTGTGTCCAATTCCCAGGCCAAAATGCCCATAAGCCCAGCCCTCCTTCCCACATCACGCTGGGGACGCGTTTCACTGGGGCGGGGGGGTCACTTGCTCGGGGCGCCAGAGGACAGAGAAACCCCGCCTTGAGCCATAGGGGGATCTCTCCCTCTGCACCTCTCCTGCTGACCCTCCCTCTCTTCTTTCTCTCCCAGTTGCTCCCCAGCGGATCTGGGCTGGGCCAGACTCTCCATGCTCCGATCCGGGTGAGTCCCGGCAGATACCGGGGATGGAATGGCCTGCGCTGAGTCCCTGTCCCTCCCCAGAGGCTGAATTTGATGAGGGGATAATTTCTTATAGCTGCTGACTGACTCTTTCTTCACTGCAGGTGAGCCCATCCGGCCCATCGACCCGGCAGCCTGGGTGTCTCACACAGCAGCGATGACTGGCACCTACCCAGCGTACGGTATGAGTCCATCCATGAGCACAATCACTTCCACCAGCTCCTCCATCACCAGCTCCATCCCAGAGACCGAACGTAAGTCCTTGTGCCTCCGTGCTCCACCCGCTGCACGGCTTCCTCGCCTCCACTGTGCTGTGAAGGGAGCAATACATCTGCCTGGGAGCAGCTGGGACGGGCAAGGTCTGCCCTGCCTGGGGACTGAGGGGGAGATGGCTCTCACCAGGCAGGCACTGGGATCAGGGGCAGTTTTGGCCAGGTGAATTAATACCACCTTTTTCGGCCCTGTATGTAAGGAGAGTCCAAGAGCCTGGGAGCTGTGGTGGGTGCAGAGGAAAGGCTCAGAGCAGTCGGGGGTTACTGGCTGAGAGCAATAGTCCATAGGGAGTCGGCTTCTCCCTGCAGCAGTTTCCCTCCCAGACAGCAGATGGGGCAGGATGGAGGCAACTGGGAGCCAAGAGCCTCGCAGTGGGGCTGGGTCCTGCTGAGCGCAGGGCTCTTTTGGTTGCTTTCTGAAGTTTTGTATGATTGCAGTGTACAGAGCCCTGAAGCAAGGGTCTAGAGAGCCAGGGCAAAAAGCCAGGAGTTTGTTGTAAGTTTGTGAGGAGCGGAGAATCCCCTTGCTGGGCTGTGTGAGCACATCTGGCAACTTTCGGACGTCAGCTGCTTGGGACTGGTTGGAAGGAAGGAAGGAAGGAAGGAAACTCTAGGCTGGGTTTTGCACAAGGTGACATGGCTGACAGGGGAAGGCTGGAAGGGGGGTTACACAGCATGCACCTCCAGACTGGCTGCGATGTATTGTTCCCTGGCCCATTCCTCCTGTGTGTGATGCTTCCGTGTGGCCTTGTTGTCTTTTCTGTCCCCTCTCATCTCTGCCTCCCTTCCGTTCGTCCACACCACAGGCCTCGATGACTTTCACCTGTCCATCCACAGTGACATGGCCACCATTGTCAAAGCCATGGCCTCCCCAGAGTCAGGCCTGGAGGTGCGTGACCGCATGTGGCTGAAGATCACCATCCCCAATGCCTTCATTGGTAAGTGACCATGCTGCCGGCGGCAGGGGCAGGGAGTGGGGAACAGGTGGCCTGTTTTCTGAGCAGATGCCCACGGGAGCATCTCTGTCACCATAAACTGTTGTCCAGGCCAGAGTTGCAAAGTGAACCTTTGGCTGTGCAGTCCCTTTTTGCCTTTTGGCTCACTTTCTCTTGGCTCCAGTGTGGCCTCAAGGCTACTGCCTCCCTCCTCTGTTGCTGAATTTGACTCTGGTGTTTTGTGGCAGGTTCGGATGTTGTGGATTGGCTCTATCACCATGTGGAGGGCTTTACAGACCGTCGTGAATCCCGCAAATATGCCAGCAATCTGCTGAAGGCTGGCTACATCCGACACACCGTGAACAAGATCACCTTCTCGGAGCAATGTTACTACATCTTCGGGGACCTCTGTGGAAGTATGGCATTTGGCGTGGGTGGGTGGGAGGGAATGGAGGGAATGGGAGGTCCTGCAGAGCCCTGCTAACACTGTGAGGACAAAGCTACCACCATTGCCATCAGGCTGGGCCCCTTGTTCTAAAGACCCTGTTAAAGAGTGAGGAAGAACATCCCAGCTCCCTTGTCGTGCTGCTGGGGTGGTGAAGTTGGAAGATGATGCTGTCACCTACTCTGTAGTCTTTTCTCCTGGGTGGCCACAGCAGATTCTTAGTCTTCACTGACTGTCTTCAGGCTCTGAACTTCCAGTGCTGGCAGAGGGGTGGTGCTCAGACCAACTGGGTTCTGCTCAAATGAGAGGATTGGGAGAGGTAATTGACAGGGTGAGCTGTAACTCTGATGTGGTCCTTTCCCACCAAGCTTGTCTCTGTATTAGTGTGGCAGCTCTGATTTGCACAGCCAGGAAGCACAAATGGTTGCACGGACTATCAGGGAGAGTGCCGACGTCTTGCATCTCCTTGTGCACTCCATCCTTGTCCATCAGCAAGAGTGGACACGGAGCTGCTTCAGTACACGTGGTCGTCGTTCTGCTTGGGCTAACCCCTTTTCTCTGCTTTCTTCCAGACATGGCTAATCTGTCTCTTCACGATCACGATGGCTCCAGTGGTGCCTCTGATCAGGACACTTTGGCTCCACTCCCCCACCCGGGAGCTGCACCCTGGCCTGTGGCTTTCCCATATCAGTATCCACCACCTCATCCATACAACCCCCACCCTGGCTTCCCAGACCCAGGCTACAGCTATGGAGGGGGCAGCGCGGGCAGCCAGCACAGTGAAGGTGAGTGGACAGGACTGAAATATGCCTGCAGGTGGGCAGACGCAGGGAAGGGCTGCGTAGGCAAGGCTCTGTGCGTGGGGGAAGCCAGGGCAAAAGCCACCTCAGAAGGGTTGTGGGACTTGGGGTGGAAAGGAGGCTGACAGCAGGGTCTGTGCTGGCAGATGGCTGTGCTGTAGGTCCCCGCGGGCCGGCGAAGCGTCCTTTCTCTCTGGCTTGTCTGAGCTGTCACCTAACCCTGTCTCGTGCACTTTGCAGGGAGCCGGAGCAGCGGTTCCAATCGCAGCGGCAGCGAGAGGAGGAAGGAGAGAGAGAAGACCGGGGAGTCCAAGTCGGGCGGCAGCGGGAGCGAGTCGGACCACACCACGAGGAGCAGCATGCGGCGCGAGCGTGCGGCCAGCGAGCGCTCGGTGCCTGCCAGCCAGCACAGCCAGCGCAGCCAGCACTCCCTGGCTCACAGCATCCGCAGCCACCACAGCCAGCAGTCCTACGGGCCGCCCGGCCTGCCCCCTCTCTTCAGCCCCCCCATGTTGCTGATGCCTCCGCCGCCGTCAGCCATGGGCCCCCCCGGGGCACCGCCAGGCCGTGACCTGGCCTCTGTGCCCCCCGAACTGACGGCCAGTAGACAGTCCTTCCGAATGGCCATGGGCAACCCCAGTGAGTTCTTTGTGGATGTAATGTGAAGCGCCCGTCCCCTGTCTGTCTGCTGCCCCTTCCTTTCCCCCTTCCATCCCTGTCGTTTGTCTCCTAGGACCAGCCCTGGCTTCACCCCTTGTTTTTTGGGTTTTTATTTTTTTTTGTTTGGGTTTTTTTTTTTTGGTCTTGATAACGAAAAGAAAAAAAAAGGGAAAAAAAAAAATAAATGGAACTAAACCTTGATTCTAATCCCTCCTCGAGCAGGGTGCAGGGGCCTGGCAAGCCTGCTGGGCACTGCCAGCCCATCCCGCCACCAGAGTTGTGTATTGCCGATGGTGATTCCCTCCTGCCGTCCTCGCTAACCCCATTAATCTGCATCCGTCCCAGCGCCCTGTGCTGCTTGCCCGTGTGTCGCTGCTGCCTCGGTCCTTCCACCCTAAACATCTCTTCTTTCTTCTCACCCTTTTGTGTTTCTTCTATCAAGCAGCAAAGACTTACGGGGTGTTTGACTTTCTCTGAGCCTGCCGCCCATGGGGGGGAGAGCTGGAGCGTGGCGTGGCCCGACAGGAGGACACAGAGCTCCAGGGGCGCTGGGCACGCATGGCGCTGAAGATGGCTTCTTTCCTCCCCCTTGCGGAAGACTCCCTGCCCTTCCCGCAGCTCTGAGAGGGGAGCAGGGACCAGCCTTATATATGCGTTTTAAATCCTGTTGTAGTTGCCTTTTGGCTAATGCATGAATGTTCCAGGGCTTCAGTGCCTCTGGGGAGTGGAGAGATGTCGCCACTTCCCTCTTGCCTCCTTCCTCGTGCCCACACGTTGGGCCAGGTGCGAGCCTGACGCTGCCCCAGGGCAGAATCCTCCTCACCTTGCCCGGGCCATGGGTCTCAGGGCTGGGGCCGTCCCTCCGCCTTCATCCCAGAGCAGTTGCAGGGTTCCTGCACAGTTCTGTGGACTCAGGGCCCTACCCTTGGGTGCTCGGGGAGGGGGTTTAAGGGCAGGGTTGTGCTCCCTCCGTCCTGCTCTTTGCCCTTCTGCTTGCGACGTGCTGCTGCCTGTGCCCTGCCTGGCAGTGGCAGCCCAGGCCGTCTCCCTCCTGCTGCCGCGCTGCTGCTCAGCACTGTGACATCCTCAGGGGCCTGGATGGCGTTACAAGGCGAGGGGGGGCTCAAAGGGTTCGATTTCATGCTTTGGGAGAAAGGTAGAGGGTCCCCTGTGTGTGCCCTCCACACGGCCTGAGTCTGCCTCCCCCTCTGCCGGGAAGGGAGGGTGCTCTGGGATGGAGCCGGGATGGTCCCGCTCCCCCCAGGCTGTGACAGCGGCAGCAGGAGCCCCCCCCAGGGCAGGGGGCTGCAGCCTGGACCCCAGCCTCTGGGAGCCTGTGGATGTGTCGGGCAGAGGATCCGGTGCCTCCGGTGCTCCCTGCCCTTTTTTCTTTCTCTTCTGGGTACTTGGGAACATGCCCCCGGGCTGGGGGCAGCCCCGTGCCTGGGGCCAAGCACGGTACAGCAGGGACACGCTCGGACCCCGGTGCTGGGTCGCCGCGGCTTCCTCTGCAAGCGCCGCCACCTCTTGTCTGTTTGTTTGCAGTTTTTATACGCGGGAGATGAAAAATGCATTGTGCTCCTCGGGGGTCTGCGTTGCCCCCGCAGCCCCTCTCTCCCTGTCCCCGTACCCCAATGCCACCCAGCCCCCCCTGGCCACTGCTCACCCCCTTGCCCTGCCCTGTCCTGCCCGCTGGGTTTTATACAAACAAAACCAATCTCCTTGTTTTTATTTATAAACATAGTTTTATTGGATTCCTGCCTTGTGTTGGGTTTTTTTTTGTTTTGTTTTTTTTTAGCCCCCTTTTTCTGCCCCCACTGCCTTTCGCTGTGCACTGAGACCCCGGCGCCACCGGGGACCGTCTCCAGCCCGCCGCTTCCCGGGGTGCCCAGACGCCGTCCCGCTGCGGGCCTGACCGCGGCGCTCGGTGTTCCCCGCGTCCCCCGTTTCTTAGCGGGCGCCGGGGAGGGGGTGGGAGAACCGGGGACGGGGCTGGCAGCGGTGCGGGGAGTGGGCGAGCCTGGGGGATCGGTGCGCGGGGCCTCCGGTGGCTTCGGGCTTCCACGGGGACGAATAGCTGCCTCCCAGCCCGGGGCACCCCTGTGCTCGCCGGGTGGCCCCCGCGGAGACGGGAGAGGCCTCAGGTCCGGAGCCGCCGCTCACCCCTCGCGCGGGCATGGCGGCCGCGCCGCTCCTGACTACAACTCCCAGAGCGCACCGCGCCGCGGGCCTACAGCTCCCGGCAACTCTCGCGCGCGGATCTCCCGCCCGCCCCCTCCCTTCTCCCCGCCCCCTCCCTTCTCCCCTCCGTAGCGCATGCACGGCGACGGTGGGGCGGGGGCGGCGCATGCGCGGCGGCGGCTCTGCAGTGATAGGGGGGGCGCGGAGGGACAGGGGGGCGGTGGCCGCCATTTTGGGCGCTGGGCAGCAGGCGGCAGCGGTGGTGGCGGCGGCGGCGGTGGTGGTGGCGGCGGGCGGCGGCAGGTGAGGTGCCTGAGATTGTCCTCCTCCTCCCCAGTGGGGCCTGCGTTACGCTTCCCTTCTCCGGGCGGCCTCCTGTGATGGGGCGCGCTCCGCGCCCGGGCGCTGGCCGAACTGCGGCGGGTGGTGGCTCCCTCGGCGCTGGCTGGGATGGGGGTCCGCGGGCCTACCCCGTGGGGCGCGGTTCTGACAGGCCTGGAGGGGCCCTGCTGCAGAGCTAAGTCACCGCTGGCCGTCCTTGAGGAGGGGCGCGGGTGTCCCCCGCAGCCGTGTGGGAAGGAAGCGGGGCTCCCCCGGGAGAACTGTTCGTCAGCCCCCTGTGAGGGGGGCGCTGGGCGACCCCAGCCCCGCTGAGGCTGGCTCATCCGCTCGCGTGTTGCTTGGGTTCCAGGGTGTTTATTAATTGTTTCTGTTAATTAGTTGTCTACTTAAAATATCTGGGCTGGCCGGGCGAGGGTGGGGACAGCCGGGCTCCGTGTGGCAGAGGACGCCCGGGGAGGGCCCGCACCGATGTGCTGGGTCAGCCCGAGCAAAGGTCTGGCAGTCAGATCGGGCAGGAACTTCCCCTAAAATGCTTTGCCTGTCCTGCCGCTACCAACGTGAATTAGCTCGGCCATTGCTTGCACCCTCTACCTTCTTCCCTGGAAAACCTGCTGAGGCAGAACGTAGCGCTGCTGATGCTGAACTGTGCTTGTTCTGAGGCTTAAAGCGGGCTTTTATCCAACGGCTCTTATCGATGTGTTTCTGCTTACATTATGCCCTGGGCTGGGTTTTTGGATTCAGCAAAGCTGCAGGAAATGCAGCCTCTGCTTATTGTCTGGTGCAGTTGACTTCTCTCCGTAGTAGGAAATGACTTGCTTTTGATCTAGTGTTCTCCCCATGAGCTGTGTGATTCCATGATCTGTTTTCTGCTTGCTTTAGTATGACAAAGCTGCTATCAAGTTTTAGCCTCAGGCTGCCAAAATCCGAGCCTGGAACTTTCCCAGATAGGTGAGTCTGGATGGCTTCTGCGGCTCAGAAGTCTGGCTATTGCAGGTTTCTGACTGCATACGGGCTCACGTGTCTGGTTGAGCAACGTTTGCTTGAATGCTGTTGGAGCTGTGGCTGCTGTTTTTTCCTGTAGTAAAAGCTGTACTTGTCCTTGCAAGTTTTGCTTGGAGGGACAGTCTCTAATCTGCAGAGATGCTGCCAAACTGCTGACTTCCATATTTTCTCTGTCAGAAGGGAGGTATCACTTCTCTTCTGTGGGAAGTGCCATGTTACTGACATCTAGTGATGAAGATACCTGCCATCCTTTGGGCTGCAAACTGGCCATGTTTTCTGGCAGGGAGAGCATTTGAGAGATCTGTGAAAAGTATTATGGCTGGCTGCTTCCTCCTGCTGAGAGAACACAATTCTGACCTTTGAAGAGTCAAGTCTTGAGGCAGTGAAGGGTTACATCTTGAGTTCTTCTAAGTATAGATGACTGGAAATGCACTCTGGTTTGATAATTTTTTGGGGTTTTTTTGATGTAATGGGAACAATCACTAAACGAAATGGGCTTTGTAAAGAAACTTCCTGTGGCCCTAGTTACGCTCTTCTTATCTTGTCCATACATCAAAAAAATGATAAAGCCAAGACTGCCATTTGCATCACATCTCGCACTGCTTTTCTAAGCTTATGCTACTAAAAGGCATTGGAGTATTTAAAGGCTGCTGTTAGGATTAAGTAGAGGATGGACAGAAGTACAGCCTGGGGTGCCAAAATATAATTGGTCTGTGTGGTAGAGTCAGCTTCTCTCCTTTTAGTGAATGATGTACAGAGTCAAAAGTTGCTAACAAGCGATACGTTATTTTGATCTTAGCTGGAGGTTGGAAGCTCAGCTAGAAGCTTGTAGGTTGAGGCACAGAATGTGAAACGCAGTTATTTGCTCTACAGTAGTAGTAGAGAAAGGAGTTGGGGCACCCGGACCATTACTGATCTGTAGAACATAAGCTGTTACTCAAACTGCCGTCCCCATCTCTAACCTCTTCTGTTAGAAGATGAATAGAATGAAAGTCACAGTTCAGGCTTCTAGCTCAAGAGTGAAAAGCAAGTAGATGTTGCTTCAGATTGGGTTTAAAACTGCCTTGGAAGGACTAGTAGAAATGGGAAGAGACATTCTGTTCAGATAAATTTGGACTGAAAATAAGGTGGAGAGATGTGTTAAACACGGTTCCTGTGCTGTTTTACCAGGGTAAGGGAGCTTGTCATGTTCCCCTGTGTCAGTCTTTATCTCTCAGTTCTCCTGAGACGGGCTGTGTGCAGTATGGCATGCAGAAGTAGACTGTAGGAGGAGAGCCTGGCAGGAGTTGAACATGCTCCTCTTCCTGCCCACTAGTTACAGGGATTTATGGGATTGGGATTAAAATAGGAACGGTTTCTCTGGAACTGATGGGTTTATCTCAGTAGCTCTTTAGCTCACGGTATGCCACTTAATTAAATTATACAGCCTGTCTTCCCCAGGATGAAGCGATTGCAGCTACTCTTGTTTAAAACCAAGTGCAGCCTGTGGCCTCCTGGAAAGTGGGTAATACAGCCCTCTAAGCAAAGCTTAGATGCTGGGATTAGTTGATGGGATGATGACATTGTTGTAAGCCTTAAGCCTTTTGGTTTGATAATGGCTAGTGCCAGCCTGAAAGGACTGGTTTTCTGAATAACTCCACTTTGCCAGAGCAGCCTGACTAATCCCCCTCCTGCTTTGACTGCTGTCACTTGTCCAAGATCACACTGATTTCTGGAATGCAGAAATGGTTACAGTTCTTGATTTACCCTCACCCTCTGGGTGGGAGCTGCAATACCTCTCCTGGCTTCTTCCTGGATGAGAATGCTGGCAGCTAACGTACCTTGAACTGCTTAGTTAGATAAGCTCATTAATGCACAGAAGTCTGTCTTAATGTTAAGTCAGAACTCAAACTTTCTTTTAATAGACTACTAAATGGGTTGGTTGCTTTACCCCAGCTTATTAACTGACTTGTGATTGCTGTTTCCTAGGTGTGCTGTGTAGATTACAGAAATAAGCATACCTGTTTTCATTCAAACTAAGTGATGCCTGTGCTGTGGGAAACTTGCAGCCCCTTAGTGGGAGTGACAGAGCCCAGAGCAGCTGGGTCTTGGGCTCACCACTGGCTGTCTTGTGTTTATCCATACCCTGTATTTGATGGCAGAGGAAACTGGGGAAGCCAATGGCTTGTCTGGCGGGGGATCTGTGGGCAGCATGTCCTCTCAGCTCTGCTGATCCAGCCTCAGTGGCTGAGTTTAAAGTAACTGGTAGACCGTGTCGTGTGATTATTTTTACCACCTGTAGTGCCAGACTCTTCTGGAGAGGTGTCTGCAGTGAGATCAGCAGCCGCACAGCTGGCTTCGTGAAATCCAGCGGGTCCCAGAGGCGCCTTCTAAAAAGAATGGACAAAGGCACTCAGGATTGCCAGGATGCTGCCAGTGCTCGCCAAATCCCAAGGCTGTTGGTGCTTGGGTGGTAATGTGAAACTGTAGTTACGCTGTTTGAGGCAGTGTGAGAGCTCCTGTCCCCGCTGTCAGGCTGCTCTCAAGCTGCCATGTTACCACTGCATCTTTGAGGAGAGAGTAGAGGGTTTGCTGAGCATAATGGCCAGGCCTGACTTGAGTTCAGCAGCTTCTGTGCTGAACTTAAAGAAATCGGTGCATTTACTCTTTCCTGAGGCAAAAATACCAATATATACCCAGGTTTATGGTGATTCCAGTACCATTAGGCTGTTGCTAATGACACGTATCCTCCAGATGTACATCTCTCGCCGGGATGTGAGGCTGCAGTTCCTGCAGCCATGTTGCCTCATACCACTGCAGAAAACTGACTGACAGTTCATTATTTTTCCTAAGTGATGAATGTGAGCAAATCGGTTGTTTCTTTTCTTTTTCTTAATTTTTTTTGTTTTCATTTGTGCAAACACAACTGCAAAAGGCAGACGGCTGTGTTCCAAAGTCTGTGGTGTGGGCTGAAGCTAGCGCTGTTCCTCCTGGTGTAGGGAAGAATTAATGGCCTACGTGATGTCACCTGAAGGACTTCAGGTTATGGGGCAAAAGTATTGGAGAAAATCAGTTGTTTGAATGTCTGTATATCTGGGGTTTAGGCTGGAATTCAGCTTTGTCTTTCGTAGCATAATGAACAGATGTGGTACTACATTGGTGCGTTGTTACTGGTGTGATGCTAAGGGTTCTCCAGCAGAGAGACCGTGGGAGGCTGGTGCACTGGACAGAGACTGGAGAACTGTTTCTGTTTGCTGTAGTGTTTCTGGAAGAGTTGCTGCAGATACAAACCAACTGCTGCAGAGGGAGGAAACTACACTTGTTAGTCCATTCCTCACATCTGCCTTTTTTAGTCTGAGAGCTCCATGCTCTGTGTTCATTTTTCTACAGCTGTTCTGGGTCAGAATCCACAAAGAGGCAATGGAAATGGAAGGCTGGACTCTTGCGTGCTGCAGGGGGGAGCTGCTCAATCTTCACTTGCCAAATGCAGGTTTAGCTCATCGTCTCACTGGGTAGCTCATCGCAGGATGTGAAGCTGCTGACAGCCCAGCCACAGGGTCCTGACTGCACCCGTGCACTCTGTGTGTGGCACAGCATACCTCTTGGAGGGCAAAGTCTGGTGGCTTTTGGAGAACCACCTGTCTTTCGGTCAGACCTCATAAATAGCATTTTCCATATGGGGTACAATCAGTGGACAAAAGCAGGTTTTGAGATACTTTGAGATGCTTTATTGCATCCTGATCTTTGTCTGGAGCCTTGGTTATGATCTGTAGCTGACCTGCTCCAGACCGGTACCTGGGGCTTTGTCTAATGCACCATGAGGATTTGGGAGAGGGATGCTCCCTAGTGCCTGTGCCCTGCACAGCATGAGCAGTGAGGTGATTTGAGAGGAGCACTCTTGATTCTTTTAAGAAGGTTCCCACGTCAGCCGTTGTAGCCCCGGCTAATTAATCCTGCTGCTTTTCACTTATGTAACTGCTGAAACGCTTTCAAATCCGCATCACAGCATTTTGGTTTTACACACATGCTTTTTTTTTTTTTTATAGCTGCTGTCTTACTGTTTTAACTTTGCCATGGTTGCTGTAAAGATGTATCTTAATGCTCGTGTTGTCACTTGAGTGGATAGGCGATTTGGAAAGGCATTTCCAGTCTCCTTAACTCCTGTTGGGTTTATAAGTGTGTGTAAGTATGTGGTCTGTCTATGAAGGTCTTTGTGGTCCTTTTCCTTTCTATTTATGGGTTGAAATAGACGTATACGGGAGTGTGAGTACTTGACAGCAGAGTGGGAAGCGTGTTGGCCTTAGGTATTTGCAGGAGCAGCATTCAGATTTTAGATCTCGCTCCCACCCTGGTATAGAGCTGCTTGAAGAATGCAAAGTGTATTGGGAGAGGTCTGTTGTTCCTAAATTAAGGTGATTAGTCACCAAGTGGTGTGAATTCCACATACATGTGGATCTTCTTTTTACCTTAACTAGAATAAATCCATCCATACTATAAGTAGAAAACAGGGCTGTAGCTCGCAGTGTAGAGCGGGTTGCCATATGTTCAGGCTGGTGAAACAGAAGGAGCAGAGCTGCAAATTTCTGAAAATGCAGTTGATGGACCATTAACCCACAAGTTTCAGCTAGAGTCAGCCTGGGTTTCCAGGCACTTACTGATGAACAGTTGAAGTGATGGGCTTTGCTCTTGAACGGAGTCTTGCAATGAGCTATCAGCCTGAGGAAGCTCAAACCCAGCACTGGGCAAGCTCCCTAGAAAAGGCTGACTGGAGAGGAGCAGAGTGAGTCACTGGAAGCCGATTGAGCAATGCTGGGACGATTTCTGAGTCATGTCCCTTATGTATGGTGAGCAGATGAACCCATCTCTGTGGTGGATTTCTTGTTCTGGGCCCTTCCGATTCCGGCAGCCATGAGTCACCGAGTGTCAGTCTGAAATTAATTTGAGGCCTGTTCCCTGTGGTTCTTAACCATTGCACACACTAGGATCTTTCATTTTCAAAGCTGATCTGAAAAGAAAACTAGTCATTATTTAAAAACATGTGGATGATCGTACAAGTCTGAACTGTACCTCTGAAAACCTCATTCTAGTTGCCGTGTAACCTTGAAATAGTTGACACAAGTATCTGTTAAACTTGTACGGAAACATAACTGACGATCAAAACAAAGCAGGCTTATTTTCACTGCAGCCACTTCAGGAGCCATCATCGTCTTAAAGAGCCATTCTTCTTGCTGAGCTTTAAGGAACTTTCTTTTGCATGCTGCCCTTTGTGTGGTTTTGCTCGGGTCTGTTCATATCTCTCTGGGCTGGTCACTCGGCTCCAGCTGTGTGGACACGCTCCGTTAGCTGATGGCAGTTGCTGCCTGGGGTGGGAGCATGGTCCCTGTCATCCTGTCTCTGGCAGGAATGCTGTGCAGGGCTCCAGCAGGAGACCGGGATGTGGTGTTCCCTGAGCGAGGGACCGACACTGCACCCAGCCCATCGCTGTCAGCCGCGTGGATGCTGCTGTGCTGCCAGTGCTTGTGATTGGAATTCTTCAAGATGCTGGGCTGCAGAAGCCACGCAGAGCAAGGAAGATCTGCTTATAGTTGTGTTAAATACCTTGTGCACGTGAGCCCTCTTTGGTTCCTAGGGTCATCAAAGAAGCTGTAGGAAGGAAGAGAAAGGAGGCTTAAAGCAGGTGTTTTGTACGGTGATTATAAAACTGTAGATTTTTTTTTTTTTTCCCATGGGATGCTGCTGATGCAGAGATTTGCGAGGAGGCCATTGAGACTTCTGACATAAATGGGCCATTGGAAGAGGATCTTCTAGGGAGTGTTTTCTTGACCTGTCCTCACTGTTACCTGACTGTCCCTTCATGGTGACATTGAAGGCAAGACCCTGAACTACAGATTGGCTCTTAAATGTGCAAAGGAAGCTGGTTAGGGGGTGATTGCGTTGAAAGTTTGAAGCCTGAATTTAGTTCCCAGTATGTTTGTATAAGGAAGAAGTCTAGCATTTCTCTGTATTGACAAAGAATTTTTTTTAAGACTAAAAGCACTCTAATCACGCTCTGTCTACTCTCCACCTAACCTGTTTTAACTAACGTATAAACTAAGCAAGCAGTTGACTCTGCTGCCTACTATTGTGATGCAATTAAAAATGCTGGTATTTTTGCCTGTAACTTGAACGAAGCCATTATAGAATATGTTCTATGAGAAAGCATAGCCTCATTATCTCAATCACCATTTAAAGTTTGTGATGAGAACTTGTGAAGAGAAAGCTTTTAATTTCCAATATAAAGCTTGGCCAGCAGTCTTGTACGTGTTTTATAGTAATGTAGTAAATATTCAAATCAAGGCTTTTTCAGAAAGCAATTGGCTTGTCTTGTGAAGTGAGAGGCTTTGTATCATGCATGAAGTGTGTCTGATCCTGTTGCTCATCAAAGCAGACATTTCCTTTATGCTAAAAATAGTGAAACAAATAACTTAAGCGGCATTAAAACCCAAGAGGGAGATTATTTCTTTTTTTTAAGATTAGGATGTGCTTTCTAGGAATCTTCTGGAAAGGGTTTGTGGGATTCATATGATCCAGCTTTGCCAGTTGCATAAGCTTCCAGGAAACTATTCTGTACAATGTGAGTCTTAAAGAGGATGCAGGAACTCTTCTTTGCCTTTGGTAGCAGCAGCCCATGTCCAAATGTGGAAGGCAGCACTAGCAGCCTCAACAGGCATCCTTGTCTCTTATCTGGTATGAAAAAATGCTATTTAGAAAAGAATTTCCTAGAGTGGGTAACAAGTGGTTTTCATTGTCATAATGGTACTTTTTTTTCCCCATCATTTGGCTTGTGTGAATAACCTTTTGAATGTTTGCTGAATTACAGCTTCAGCATCTGCCAGGCTTGTTGGGCGACTACATTCAGATATTCTCCCTGTTTTGGGTTCTAGCCCTCAGGTTGCCTTTCAGTAGCCTCCAGCATGCCTGTTAGGGCCGTGTGTGTTCCATGTCAGGAGTCTGTGTACAGACGCTTCCGTAAACTGGAGAACCCATTTTTATTCTGTTGACCAGCAGGATTGTCCCTGTCTCCTGGCCGGGGACGCTGGCCTCGCTGCCCACGTGGGACCCTGATCAGCTGCAGCGGCTGTTCTGGTGGTGACTGCCTGGGGGTCTCCGGCTGGGACCTGCCCATCTTGGCAGGTTTGGTTACAGACACTTATCCTGCACCCACGTGAAATACTGGTATGCTGAAGTTATAAAGTGTCACCAATGGGGGTGGAAGAAAAACATTAGGAAACCTATTCTGTGCAAGATGGAGTCTCGGATGTCAAAAAATGTTGATGACAGTGCCAGGTGAAGTCAGTGACAAGCGGCAGGAGGCAGCCCGCTGGTGGCCAGAGACACTCGCCCAGCAGAATGTGGGGGTGAAGGCTAGGAAGCTCACCATTGAGCTCTGGGAAAACTGCTCGTCTGTTTCTTGCTGTTTTGTCTTAACTGACTTTTTGATTCTTTTTTTGTTTTCCCTTTTAATGAGCAGAAGCAGCCATCTGGTAGCTGAAGACCCATAGCAGGGAAATATGTGTAATGTTACTCTCTGAGGACTCATTAGGCGTAGCTAAAAATGTTGCTGTGAAGGCTTACCAAACTTAAAGTTTCTTTTTTGTCTTTCTGAAATTCAAAGTAGATGCTGCAGTGTAAATCTTGTTCTAGCACAGAGCTCAGGTCTGCAGTAGTCCCTGCAAATAGGCAGCTACTTCACTTTCTTCAACATAACTTCTGGAGGATATGTTACTCTTGGTATTTCAGGCTTCTGCCTTGGATGTTGTTTTGTCCCTCCAATGTGTGTATTGCTTCTGTGGGTGTGTGGGGGTTTTCCACCCTGACCCGTGAGATGATCTGTGGCTAGGTCGCTTTAACTTCATTTTTGCTGTGTTCCTGAGTAAACGCATATGGGTTTGGTCAGTCTCTCCCTAGGCTGGCCCCTATCCGTGCCACCCGCCCCACACCAGTGGGTGTAGCTCACCCACCCCGACAGCAGCGTGGAGATGGCTGGTTATCTGTGGCTCTGCAGTGCCAAAGCAGAGAGATACCTCTGGGATCATCCCCAGACACGTGAGGAGGCATTTCCTATCGCAGCTGTGGCGCTTCTCTCTGCTCTAAGCCAGCCGAGCAGTTGCTGGAGCGGGTATTAGGACTTGGACCTGAGTGAGTAGAGTGCAGATGACTGCAGGGATTGGATCCGGTGAAGGATCTGGCTTCTACATCAGTGTCTCCCAGCTTTGTAGCTCTCTTCAAAACAACCTTCCTTTGAAGAAAGAGAAGATGAGCAGTTTAAGAGCATGACTTCTGAGACCCCAGTTAAAGTGGGCTGTGGTTGAGATTGCCCACCCCAATGGTACCTTGTGATCAGACTCTCAGTTTGGGCTCCCAAGTGTTCCTCAGTACTGCTGCTCGGGAGTGGCAAAGGCTGTAACGTGGATATATTAAAAGTATGTAAAAGTGGTTGTAAGCCAAGGTGTATGTGCTGCTAAGAACCCCCTGCCGTGCAGGGATAGGCTTGGTGACATCTCAAACGCTGGTGTGAACTGTGTGCAAGAAGACTTAACTGCGTCTGATTCGTATCTCGGTCGCTGGGGAGATACTGACCTTGCTTTACAGTAGAAATGAAGGGTCTTTGATTTGCTTGTGGTTCCAGGCCTGTGTTTTTTCTTGCATTCAAGGAATAGGCCAGGTACTACTAATGCTTGAGGCTTGATCTGTCCATGCTATGAGTGGCATGAGAAGTAAGCCTCCATCTGTTTCAGTGCTAATTTTATGCTTTGGTCCTGGCTGCAATTTGCAGTCACGTTTAGAGCCCTGTGTGTCATGGGGTGTGTGGTGGCTGTGTGGGCTCACCTAGACCTGAGCTCAGCAAGTCACTGGGCCTCGGTCGGGATCCAGATGTGGCTCCTTAGATCTGGAACAGGGTGGGTGGTTCTCAGGGTCCGAGTCTTCCTTATGGTGTGCCCCCGGCACACACAGCAAACATGAGGGAATGCTGATCTGGAGAGACTGGTGTGTAGTTAGGGCATAGGTCTGCTGTGGTACACACAGTCTGTACCGTGTGTTGGGAACACGTGCTTTTCCATATAAAATCCCAGCAGACCAAAAACTATAAGGTATAGAATAAAATCCCAGCAGATAAAAAGTGTAAGGTATAGGTGCAGCAATAAGGCTATTTCCCTCCTCTGCAATAAAGATACTGGTTCTAATAGTTTTTTATAAGTGAGGAGCTCTGTGCTCTCCTCTCCAGGGTGTAAGCCTGAGGCATGCTGCTTTTTCCAGCATTGGGTCTCTGGCTGCCCTGCTGGGCCTTGGCCATGGGCTATGCTGGCCAGGTGTAACAAGATCAATTAGGTGATCAGTTAGGCCCATGACATCAGGCTCTGGAGAACACCTCTGACCATGTCTTCCACTTGTACCTCCTTGCGATCAGCTGGAGTTAGTTACTCCTGTGGCATCAGGATGTGTGCTGTCAGGAGCTTAATACCACAGGTGCTGTAGGAATTGTATCTCCTGGTCAAGGATGTGTGTCCTGGCTAATGGCCAGCAGTGTCAGAGTCTGTGTGTGCCATGCTGCTTGCTGCCGTGCAGCCTACTGATGTGTGCTCTCTCTTGCTTCAGGTTTTAAGCACCATGGGAAGAGAAGACTAAAGTTCCATCATGATCGGAGGCTTATTCATCTATAACCACAAAGGAGAGGTTTTAATCTCTCGAGTCTACCGGGATGACATCGGGTAAGTGCTTCTGTTGCATCCCTGGTCTTTGCATTTCTGTCTCATTTTGGTGCAAACAACAACCCAGAGCTGCTTTGTTCTGCATTAGCTGTGCATGCATGTAAGACTGCATCTCAACTTGCTGCTCTAGGCTTAGTTCAGAAAAAAAAGAGTTTGTTAAACCCTGGTCACCTACAGATGGTAGTAAAGGATGGTCTGCAGACAAACCTGAGAGTTTCTTTTAGATGGTAGAGATCTGGATGTTATTCCAGATGCTTCAGCAACACACTGCCACTGCAGCGTGCCACTGCAGCGTGCCACTGCACACTGGCAGGAGTCTGCCAGTCTCACTGCCACTGTGAAAACTCCATGGGAGCAGTAACATGTCTGCCATGCGCTATGACCAGGACTCTGAATTAGTTTCAGACATGGGTATCCAGCATCAAGTACAGGCATGCAGAAGACTGTCTATGGTCTTGGAAAGTTCTTTCTGCAAGGAGTCTCACAGTAATGGTAGCTGTACACATAAAGCTGGCTTTCTGTCCCCTGGCTTTGTATGGCAGCCTTGTATGTGAGGAGCTTACATTCCTTGGGTAATTAAAGTTGTGGGAAGCACTGAAAGACTTGAGTAGAGTGTAGGTGTCTCGTACTTCACACAAGTGTTATGATGCTCGCTTAGACTGAATCTGTACATTCCTTAGGCTGCTAATTCCCAGAGGGACCTTACTAAAAATATGGTGATTAAAGGCAGTGGATAGTGCCATAGGAACCCGATACAGGGTGGTCATGCTGGCTTTCTTGCACACTGCCACTCTTCCTAGTGGGTGTTCATTGACGTTAATTGAAGTGAACAGAGTTAAAGCATAGCTAAGGGAAGCGGGGCTGTCGTAGGTGTTAATTCAAAGTCCAGTGAGAGGAATCCCTCTGGCCAGTTAAGGAAAAAGTAGTTTGTATGAGATCTCCACAATGAATAGTGGTAGGATGTGCAGTGAAATAACTCGTTGCCGTAAATGACCAAAAAAAATGTCAAGCCAGTCTGCCTTTGGACCACTCTAGTCTGAAGAGCATGCCCCTTCTGGTTGTGGATTGTCTAGTGGAGTTTAGAAGTTGAGGTAGAACTAGTAGCTAGTCAAGGCTTGTGCTGTCCATTGATAGAGTAGCTGTTGACACAGTGTCTGTAATAAGGTTTCATCTAATGAGCTTTCCACTCTTGGCTTGTTCGAAGTCAACTAAGGCAGAGTAAAGTAGCTGTTCTAAGGTTGACTGTGTTATCCCAGCACTTCCACAGCGCTGAGTCATGGAAGCATGGTATTTCTGGAGCAGAGAACTGCTGGTTGTAATGTTTTGCCTTTCCTCTGCTGTCCTAACTCATTTCAGTCTTGAACACTTGTTAGCTGAAGCTCTTCAGAGCAGTTCATATGCCAGGTGTGCCAGCAGTTCATATGACTTTGTGAAGTTCCCCTAATGATAGGGTATCACAGTGACTGAGCTGAGCTGGTCTGGATTACAGATAAATTTTGAGAATATGTTGGGGGGCGAGGGACGCTTACTGCAGTTTCTGGCAAAAAATGTCTGGTTTGTGACTTGCAAACTTAAAGCACTTAAACATCAGTTTGAGCACAATCTTACCTTTATTCAAGAAGGCCTTTAAATTAAAAGGGCATTCTGACTGTAGAGATGTAAACCGGGAAGAGAAGTAGTTATTTTTACTGTGGTGATCATCTATAGCTTTTTATCTTGGCTCGTTCCTTTTGTAAAGTGAGTGACTTGTGTTCAGTAAGTGATAAAGTACTTCCTGCCAGCTGGCCAGGCAAAACTAGCAAATGGGATTTCCTGCCTGATCCTATCTTAACTTTTTCGTTTGGCAAAAGGTGCCAAAACGATTCAAGTGTTTTCTCCAGGACTTCAGGAGTCAGTGTTCCCTTGAGTAAAATCCTCCATTCAGTTCCTGTGGAGGTGTCACTCTTGTGACTTAGGTGGAGCTGGTGCTGGCTGGTAACCAAGTTTGTTCCCCAGGGTGTTGGATTCCCTCTGAAACAGGCCTTCAGACCTGGTTTTGAACTTTTTAGATGTATAACCTTATAAAATGAGTTGTCTTACAATGACTGTGTCTCATCTTGTGATGTAATCAAGTAATCGAGAATCTTCAGCTCTATAGCAAGCTGAATGTCTGGATACCTGCCATTTCCTATTCTGAACACTAGCATCAATACCAGGGCTGCTCAAAAGCTTTTAGCATCCGAACCTGCAGAGGGAGGCAGAGAAAGGAATAGCGTGATACTGTGGCTTGGACTTGGCTCTGTAGGAATTCTGTCTCCAGCCAACTGGGCGATAGGTTTCTAGAACACTCTATCATTAGTTCCTAAACACAGTGCTGATGGCTGAGCCCACCCAGCTTGGTGGGAGGTAGGTTGAGTGGGAAGTGAGCATAGCTCATGACATGATGATCTGAAAGGTCCCTTCTGACCTGGACAATTCCATGAATCTGTAGCTGCTGCCTGTCTTCATGTGGGCTACAAGTGATTGACCCAAAAGGGTCCTTGGGCTTGGCACTTGCCTTTGGCATTCTGAAGCCTCAGTCTGCGTGTGGGGAGAGATTAAAGGTTATCTGTGGTTATGGGAAGCCCTCTCCTTGCATAGTTTAAGAGGCTAAATAAGCACATTCTAGCTCAAATGTTAATGAGCGAAGGGACAGTCAATGAAGAAACCTTTCCCCTGACGCTGTCGAAGGCAGAAGTACCACAAAACCTGAAGTTCCTTTGCTTGCAACTCAGAATGGCTTTAGTGCATGTAGTGCATCTGTCCATACAGCAGCTAGCTGCATGCAGAAGCAGCTTCTTAAAAAAAAAAAAAGGCAAAGCGCTATGCATTTAATTCAGGGTACCATGGAGGTCGTAGAGCCTTGCTCTTCAGTGACATAGTCATTGGGAGAACCTACCTGCATTTAAGAATGTAGCTATTTAATAAAAATAATCCATTTGAAACTGAGCAGCTTACATGACAAACTGCATGCACTTTAAACCTAATAGGCATTTGGTTTCTGAGCTTCTAATACATCATTTTGGCTTCATGGCTCCTGATCCTTAAGGAAAAAGTGCAAGCTGGATAGAGCAGTGTCTGAATTGGCAGGATATGCTATATCTCTCCAGATGTGCTCCAGCTCTATCGAACTTGCTGTGTTTCCTGTTGGCTGGACCAAGCCAGAAAGCATCAACCCAAACAGCTTCAACAAGGAGTACTCTTGTAGAAATGCCCACTCAGACTTGCCATCCTGTTCCGAGGAAGATACCTGATGCTTTATGGTCCCCAGGCGTTGCCTCAGATTGAGGCTTGGGGGTTTTACCCCCGCCCCCAAGGCCTGCTGTGTGTATTAGCAGAGCAGATTGGTATGTGATACGGATGTGACTCCTCTGCTCTAAATGCCCCATTAGCCCTAAAATTCAGCCAGACATGAGTCTGTCCGCGCTGGCAGCCTGGCCACGGCATGTCAGCATTGTACCTTGCCAGGGCTCTGTTGCTGCCACAGCTTGTTCCTGTCCATCCAGTGCTCCAGTGTGCCCAGGAGCAGGGAGGGGGGTGCTGTTTGGTCTCTCCTTATCTCTTTGGATTCATTGTGCCTTGTGTGTGTGTTTCTAACCCTTTCTCTTGTTGCTGTCACTCCTCCTTTCTCCGCTGGCGCCATTTCTGTCCATCCCATCTCATTGGCCGCTGTAGCAATAGGTAAGAGATGCGTGGTAGCCCGTGACTGGCACTACAGAGCGGGTGACCGGTGGGCTAGAGAGGCTGTACCCATCCCAGGCTTCTCCTCCAGCGTGCCCCAGCCTGGCTGCTGGTTATGGTACTAGTTCTGGTGGGTTAGAACTCGAGGCGGGGAGGGCTGATGCTCCAGAAGAAGCTGAACTTCCCCAAAGGGTTTACTGAAGGGGAGGAATGGGGCTTTTGGATATTGTTATTTCACGGTAGATTAAATTACTTATGGGAAAAACTGAAGTAGTAATGAAATACTAATTTAACTCAAACTTGCCAACCTTCTGGAGCAATAAAAACTGAGAAATATTTGAAGGCCAGAATTTTGCTTATGGGGGAGTGTGTTTACTGATGAAGCTTCTACATAAGTACCCGGACCTTCAGGGAGCAAATGCCTGCTGTGGTACGATATGTTCCTTTGAATATCCTTTGTTTTCAAACTTGGAACTGTCTGCTGGATTGTTGACAACCCTCAACGCTTATGATCATTTGTAAGCCTCTATCCTTGCTTGCAAGGATATTATTACTGTCTACTCTCAAACATGATTCTGCATAATCAGTACTGTGGCCTTGGTGCTGCAGTCAAGACCTCCTGCTCTATGTAATGTGTAAGAGTGTGAGAAATAAAGCACTAGATGAGTCTTGGCTTGGTGTGTAGACTATTGCTTTACGTCTCAGTCTTGTCATGTGTAACACTCAGGCTTCCTTCCTGTGTTCTTAGATTTGGTGGACTTTAACTTAATTTGGGAAGTTTATCCTGACTTGTAGCTACCAGATAAGGAAACTCTAGTTTCTGGTATCCAGAATGCCACTCGGACACCCTTGTTCACCCAGGAGGGGTTTGTTCCCTGTCACTAGTGTGTAGACAGTTTGGATTAAGCTGGCAGCAGCTGGGGAACCTGGCACAGCACCTCTTCAGCACTGCAGAACCTCTGCTGGGAGTGGTACCGGACCATCCCATGCACGTAACGCCCTGCTGCTGGCACGTGGCACTGTGGGGACCCTACATCCGTGTATGGGAGACCTCTTCTGAAGCCTAGCAGGCTTGAGAGGACGTGTAGCTGGAAAGCCAAGAATGTTCTTAATCCTGCTTGCTGCTTTGAGCTGCCCTCTCAGGTGCCTGGGGTATGGAGGTGAGATGGGTCTGAGAACTCCAGCTTCTTTTTGGGGTGTCCCTGGGCACTGACTTCCCTCGGGTGACCCAACTGGGCTTTGCTGGTTTTTCCTCAGTGGCATGTCTGGGAGGAACTGCTATTGACAAATGCTTTGGGAGACTACAGCTTGCTTTGGGGCAAGAGTGTGAAGGCCTGGGCACGCAGAGTAGACAATAACTAAGTGTTCAGTCAAACCGGGGCTCTTGGAGCCACAGCTGCTACCATGTTTGTTCCCAGCTATGGCAATCCATTGTGAGTGCTCGCAAAATCAATTGAAGGGAAGTTCTTTTACCATCTGACTTCACATGGAGATTAGCTTCTCCTTCTGACTACAGTTACCCTGTAGTCCAAAGTTCCTTAGAGACCAGTAGTGCTTTGTCTGTCCTTTAGCTTGTGCAGAATTTAGCATCTAACTCTGCTCAGAGCCTTCACTTAGCTCTTAGTCATCCCCAGGCACCCTTCCTGAGAGAGCTCAGTGTGTGTAGTTCAGTGTCTGACTGTAATGGCATGAGCAGAACTGTGCTTGTTTCTGTGTGTGCTGTGCTAACCTACTTTTGACGGTCTTGTAGGCGGAATGCTGTCGACGCCTTCCGCGTCAATGTCATCCACGCACGGCAGCAGGTACGCTCGCCTGTCACCAACATCGCCCGCACAAGTTTCTTCCATGTCAAGCGTTCCAACATCTGGCTGGCTGCTGTCACCAAGCAGAATGTCAATGCTGCCATGGTATTCGAGTTTCTTTACAAGATGTGTGACGTGATGACTGCCTACTTCGGGAAGATCAGTGAGGAGAACATAAAGAACAACTTTGTGCTGATCTATGAGCTACTGGATGGTGAGACGTTTCCCTTATATGTTATGTGATACTGCACTTGGTCATTCTAAAACCCTTAGCTCAGTTTGATGCAGTAATAATCCTTGAAGTATTCTTAACGTGCATGACTGAGTTCAGAATTACTTGTTCTGCTTTCTAATGCCTGCTGTACTGTAACTCTAGATAACATCTCAAGCCCATAGCCTTCTGCTGGTGGTGGCTCGCTTTGCGAAGTGTTGGAAGTGGTGCACCTGTATAAATGAGGCAGCTGGTACTGGACCCCAACTCCTGAGTGGATCCTGTGCAGATGTAGGGCTGTCATCATACTGAGGCAGATAAAGAGGGCTATTGTTAGTGCCTCCAAGGCCGGCTGGCCAGCCTGCCCAGATAGTGCCCAGGTGGCCCTAGCAGTCACCCCAGGCTGCAACTGATTGCCTTTCTTGGATTGCCTCTTGGGGGTAGTTCTGAGACAGAGAAATAGATAAAAACCCAGCCCGCTGTGTCCCAGCCCTACCTCCCCCAGTGATACAGCTCCACATTTCCCATCAAATAATAATACAGTGTCCCTTCAGCTGCTTGTGATATCAGCCTGCTTGTGGAGATTGCCCTTGAGCTGTCCCTGTTTGGCATAACATGAGCACTTGGTATTAGCTCTGCTGCAATTTGTTTTCCAGACAAAGCGCTGTGTGTGTGTCCTGGGGTTCTTAGCCCAGGGTCATAGTGACTGGTGGTGTCTCTCTTCCCCCTGGGCAGACCAAGAGGCTGCCATTTCTCTGCTTTGTGCCTAGCAGGCACAGGGACAGCAAAACCTGACTGCGTGGTGTTCCTCAGAATCATGTTAGTGGTGTTCTCTCCCCTCTAGATCTCTTCTGGGTTGTTCCCCCCCCTTTTTGAGGGGAGTGGGGGTTGAGTGCACTGGCTGTCTGCAGTTAGCATTTGTTTCCCACACTGATCATCCTGTAGCGCTGCTACTCTGCTGTTATTTTATTTTCTTCAGGCTTTGATTTTTGTAAAAAAAAATAAAAAACATAAAGAATCAAAACATAAAGAAGATGCTGGGAAGATAGATTGCTCTGCTTGTTGGATAAACCCTCTTTATTGTCCTTTGGATGTTTTTGGAGAAACTCCTCAATGTGCCCTGTGCACATGGCTAGACTAGTTGATGTTTAGTCCTGAAGTGTGGTTGTAGTTAAAACCCAACAAATTCATCAGTTGAACATTTTTCCATCACCTCTTCCCTCCAAAATATTGCACAGGGAAGTAAAAGTCTAGTAATTTTCTCTAGTCTGTTTCTTTTCCCTTGGTAAGGAACACTTCAGCAATTTATCCAGAAATTTAATGTGTAAGCAGTGTCTGTGCACTAATTGGCTCACTTCTTGTAGGACTTACTAGCATGGTCGGCATGTTTATATCTTGCAGCTCTGCACTAAACTTCTTTTACCCTTCTGTAGAAATCCTGGACTTCGGCTATCCTCAGAACTCTGAAACAGGGGCCCTGAAGACCTTCATCACTCAGCAAGGCATCAAGAGTCAGGTAACCAGAGGAATTTGGGGTACAGCACTGCTCTGCTGGTGAACTTTCTGGAAGCCTGTTTGAGAAAGTAGAATCTTAATTACCAACTGATCATTTGAACTGTGCTGCGTGGAAGTCCCTGAGTAGGTATGACAGGGATGTAGCTCATTGGCATCTCGTTCTACGTGTCTGTGCTCCTGTGGCCTGGTGTTTCCTGGCGCATGGTAAGATGCAGGAGGAAGGGCTCTGAGCTGGGTAATGTCAGTCCCTCGCATGTAAACGATTGCTGGCTTCAGGCTCTGCTGTCAGCTTCTGACAGGGGATAAACAAATCTACCTGCTGAATGAGAAGTAGTTCTTCTGTCTTGCTGAGCAGGTCTGTTCTCCGCCAGCCTTCAGTGCTTTGAGCTGTTGGCTTTCAGCCTGCCATGTAATGAAGTGTTCCTTGTGCATCTTGCTGTCTGTCAGGCAGCTGATGTTATTCTGCTGCTGCCTGAACATCGCTGCAGATCAGCATCAGCACAGTCTGAGTTCTCTCATGCTGGAGATGAGGATCTCTGCTGTGCATTTGGCACAGCATTAACCCTTGCAACAAAGTTTACATGGAAGTGGAAGATAAAGGGCACCTGGGAAAAAGACACAAATTGGACTGTTCTTGGGAATGTGTTTTAGACTAGCTCTAATCCTACTCTGGGCTGCGGTCCTCAAAACTAGGCTTCCTGTCTTGGACAGCTCGTGCTCAGCCTCTGGAACTCAAGGACTATTACAGTCCCTGTTTCTTGTGTCCCCAAGGATTAATGCTCCCTATGTCCATCTGACACAGCTATGCAACTCATTATGAGGACTGAGCCTAAAACTCGGTCCTCTTCCTGTGTGTCAGGTGAATCCGGGAGAAAGCTGGGAGCTGGGTGAAGCTGCAGCCCCAAGGTACACACAGAAGCAAAAGGCTAAATAAGAGCCTGCCTAGCAACTGGTCTTGTTAAGGATAAGCAGGGGGCAAAGTCTCTGGAGGCTCTGTTTCAACTGTTCATCAGCACTGACTTTCTCAGAACCTCCTCTTTAAAATTCTACTGTACTAGTAGCAAGACTGGCTGCATCTCTCAAGAAGGAGGTGAGAGAAAAGCTGCCTCTGAGCACCATATTTCCTGCTAGAACAACAAACAGTCTTTTGCAAGAGGGCATGTGTGTATCAGTGGCCAGATGTGAGTGCATCCGACCTCGGTCCCCATCCTGAGCCCTGGTGTAAATTGCTTCTGCAATCGGAGTTTTGGGCAGTCAGCACTCAAGTCAGCTGAGTCAGCTCCTGTTCCTAGGAAAACTCAAAACTAACCACCACCCTCACTTCCTTCCCTAGCTCTCTTGTTGTTGGGTTTTTTGGTTGTGTTTTTTTTTCCCCTTTTTGTCTGTTTTAACAAACTTCTGTGCTGTTTTATGCAAACTGCTGTCACAGCATCTAGCTGCTTTCACCAACAGGCTTGCTCCTTCCTTTACAGCAGTTTTGGCCTATAACTTCTCATAAGTAAGCAGTTACTTTGCTCTGTGTTGGAAGTTTCTGCAGCCCAGTTCAAAAAGCAGAAATAATCCTTTCCAGGCACAGCATGGCCGGGGCAACAATTGAAACAGTATTTGCTATATTCCCTTCTCTGATGCATCTAGTCTCCGGTTCCTTCACTTAAAGCCAGCTTTGGGCAGGTATCTTGGTCCAAAATGTGGCACTGGGTGGTCTGTCATCCATGTTCCCTTATCCCTGCTTAGTTCATGGTGGTGCTTTCCTTGGGCTTGTGTCCCGCCCAACTGAAGGAGCAAAATCCACAGCTATGTCAGGCTTCCCAAGCTCAACTTTTTGACTTCGCTCTCAAAGATCTGAGGCTTACTGAGCTGCTGCCCTCTGAATGCCCACCTTGTATGGCTGCAGTGGCCTTTCCGGGGCTGGTGCTGCCTTTTTTTTTTTTTTTTTTTTCAGAAGTGCTGGTACTGCATTGCTTGTGGGGGAGGTGCCCCTGTACCCTGGGAACAGGGTAGTGTGGCACACAGACTTTTTGGAAGGCGCTGTTGAGTGGTGATTTCACTCCTAGTCCCCACTACTCAAGCAGCCTGAACTGATGGCCTGTATCAGAGCTGGTGCCAGCACTGGCCTCAAGCACCTCCCTCCAGTTTAGGCTAAACTCTTACAGCTCAAGGTGCAGTTGTGCCCCCTTCTCAGGCTTCAGATTCTGTCTGTCTCATTAACTAGCTGAATGTTGTGTTTTTCTTCCCCTCCTAATGCTTTCTGAGAGCGAGAGTTGGTTGACTCTTAGTTACGGTATTACCCCAAACTTTAGAGTTACTGTGGTGCTAAAATGCTGGTTGTACTATTTAGAATGGAGTGAGGGCTGCCACCAGCCAGAGCCCAGGCAACCTGCTGGTGGGTGTCTGCCTTTAACCTGGTCAATATGCTGGTAACACAGTACCACAAATTGGATGTTCTTGTCCCCTTTGAGCTCACTTACTCATCCTAAGCTCCCAATCCAGGGGGAATGCTCGTGCTGCTGGGTGATCCCAACTTTTGCTCCGCATCCATCTGCTTGCTTTCTGTAATGACCAGTAGAGGGTCGTGGCACTGACCCTCCCACTGACACTGCTGCAGGAGATGGAACATCAGCATGTGATCCGTGTCCCTTTGGAAGCCAGAGAACTATTATATCTACCCCTCTTATTCTTCTTAAGCCTGGACAAAGCATTGAACAAGGCAGATAAGGAGGCTGCTTTTGTGGGACAGACAAGGCAGGTATTTAATAGTGCATTGAGTGCTCACCTGGGCAGTTCCTGGAGGTATAAAAAAACCCTCTGCCTATTAGTGTTGTGATAATGGCTCTGCTTGCTCAAGGAGTGACCATGTCTGTGGCAGAAGCATGTGTAAAACTGAGCCACTGCTGGTGTCAAGCCGAGACTGTGTACTGCCCTCCCAGGGCAGGGCTGCTGGGGCAGGACCCACCTCTGTTCCACAGTTCTTCTGGTGGAAGAGGCAGAATGAACAAGGATGTAACTTTAAACAGGACCCAGACTTAAGGTGCCTGCAGTCCTGCGTGCCTCACCCTTCTTGTAATCTGGGTGTCTCTGCCATGGTGAATGTCCAGGGTGTGCTTTAAGAACAGTGACATGAGGAGTCTACTCTGCCTAGGAATGTTGCTGGGAGTGGTATTTGGCTGGTCTGTCACTGCCCCTGCTCTACCTTGTATTCGGGTGATGATAACAGGGCAAGTCTGAAAAGCCATTTCACTGCTAGGATTGCTGGGTTTCCTGAGGGGAGATAAAGGTCAAAGCCCCTCATCTTGTTTGTGCTGATTAGCTGCCTAATTAACGTTTAGTTGGCCTGCTTTGTTCCTGTCCTGAGGTAGCCTTAAGCCTAACCTGCCTCTTTCTCCCTTCCTCTTCTTGCTACTGACCTGCTTGCCTGTTAACCCTGTGTGCGCCACACTCGCTGCTATACATCTCCTTCCTGACTTTCTGCGTGTGACTGGACCCCGCCTGTAGCATCAGGTAGGAAAGAAAACTCCCAGTGCTTCTTCACATGATCCTCAGTGCTCTCGGGAGGCGTAGGGCCCGGGCACTGCTAGATGTGTGCTGGGTTATGTTGGTGTGTAACTAATGACTGCCACTACTGGGGAGCAGTCCCTGGGGACCAGCTCTCTCGTGGCCCTGCCGTTTCATGTTGGAACTGGTGTGAACTGGTCTGTCAGCTGCTTCTCTGCTTAACACAGGTTGCTGTGGCAGTCTGAGATGTGATCTGACATCGTTGGTGGAGCCCATGCCCCCCTGCACCTAGGTGTGCCCAGTGGACTAGCTAACAAAACGGAAGAACCTTTCCTCTGGTTGTTATGACAAGTTTTGACTTGGGCATAGGATTTGCTGTACTGAGAAGAGAGTGACCAAATCGTGGGGGCGTGACAGTACCCATATCTAGGTGTCAAAAGCACTCGTGTAATAAATGGCAAATAAACTTACTCTTAGATTTCGAGCAAGCTTTCTTAGTCTTTGAGTTTATCTAGAGGTCTAAGGTGTCGTTTCTTCTTTTCAGACTAAGGAAGAGCAGTCCCAGATCACCAGCCAGGTGACTGGACAGATTGGATGGAGACGTGAAGGGATCAAGTATCGTCGCAATGAGCTGTTTCTTGATGTGCTGGAGAGTGTGAATCTCTTGATGTCCCCCCAGGGTAAGCAGGAGCTGTTGAGCTGGCATCATTCTCCCCTTCCAGGTGTATGTGTGTGTTCTGAACTGCACCCTTCTCTTTACCAGGTCAGGTTTTGAGTGCCCACGTCTCTGGCAGAGTGGTGATGAAGAGTTACCTGAGTGGAATGCCAGAGTGCAAGTTTGGCATGAATGACAAGATTGTCATTGAAAAACAGGGGAAAGGGACTGCGGATGAAACGGGGAAAAGGTAAGAGGCATTGAAGTAAAAGCCACTTGCCACCAGGGGCTCTTATGAAAGGGTAGCACTGAGTCTGACAGATGAAGCCAGTCTTTTCTTCTGTCAGACATTACTGCTAGCTTTTCTGTGGGCAGGTTAGCTGTTGTGTCAGCTACCAGCCTGAGGGGCTCAATACGGAGGGCTTCTCTATACTTGGAGAGCTGTAGAGATTCAAACATATTGTTAAGTGTTAAGTTCTTGCAGCTAGAAACACTTTCTCAAGATGTTTTTTCCCTGAACTTGTGCCTCTAGCAGTTCCAGTCAGCGCAGAGACTGTTATCCAGAGGGTGATGCAGTGGTGCTCCCAAAGAGCAATGAGGGAGCCCCCTGACCATAGCCCACTCTGCCTGGACTGTTCCCCTGAACTGGAGCAGCTGACAGACAGTGATGGGTGATTCCCCCCTGCTGATGTTCAGGGGGTTGGTGTGACTGGAGCTCACCCCTTCTGGGAGCCCAGCTGTGCCCCAGTCCTCGCACTGAGGCTGAGAACAGGTCTCATGCCTCTTCCAGCCTCACCCCCTGCTTGGAGTGAAGAGATAAAATGAAAGGGATGACCACTTTTCTCTCACTAACCATTTGCAACTCAACTATGTTTCTCTTGGTTGTTTTTTTTGTTTGTTTGTTTGTTTTTGCTGACCCCCAGTGAATTGGGAAGGTAGATAATTGCTTCAGCTGTGTGTGCACTCTGCTGTCCCCCTTGTCTCTTGCTTTGTGTGACTTGTGCATGTAACTTGGATCTCAGACACTTTCCACGATGGTTCCTGTGAATGGAGCTGAGCTGCTTTTCTCTCAGAACCAAGCCAAGAGCTATCGCTTCACTGTCACCTTTAAGCCATCTTTCGTGTACCTGAATCTAGCTAGTAGAATGGATGAGTGTCAGGTGGCTGCCCAGTGGGGATATATCCTAGTCAAAATGTCATCTGTGTCGGCCTCTGAAGAGTCAGTAATGCTGTCCCAAACCTTCTGTATTGTTAGCACCTTTGCCTGTAAACATGCTGTTTTCTTGAGCTAGAGAAGCAGGATGGATGGGGACTCCTGCAGGGTGGTTCTCCGGTGGGCAAGAGCTTGGAGATGTCACTCTCCAGAAGCATTTAGTGACGAGGTGACCAAAAGGGACAGCTGCTGCTGGTTGCTTTTTGGCATCTATCGTGTGGCAATGCCAAACCCCAAGTGACGCTGCCCGAGCCCCAGAGCAGTGCTCAGCAGCAGGGCTTTCCCAGCAGCATCCCAAAGAAACAGTAGCCAGTCAGCTAGTGCTGGCTGTTATCTGGGCCACAGGTTAGGAGAGACTGACTCCACTTCCGAAGCACAAAGTGCCCCCTTGGGTTGTGTAACCCAACAGCCAGCCAGCCGGGGTCAGTCTGCCTCTGACTGTGCAGGTGGTAATGGTTCCTAGGAGAGCTGGACCTGCCTGCGGTGCTTACACCATCTCAGCACACTTGCATGGCTGTCCTGTTGCTCACAGCAGTTGAGGCAGCCTAAACGTCAAAATTCTGTATTGCTGCACTTTCTCTAAACAGCTGCCTCTTCTGTTGCTGCCACCTTCTCTTTTTCTGGTCCCTCTCAGTAGCTAGGAGGAGTTCTTGGCTGGGTCAGAACCTGTAGTGAGGAAGGTGTTCTCAGAGACTAGGACTTGGGGTGGGCTGAGTGCTGGCAGGTGGGGCTGGTGCACCCACGTGGGGACAGGGAGCAGCTGTGTAGATTTTTATTAGTGAGAGAGAAACTTTTATGGCATAGTATTGTGGAACCAGTCATTTTGGAATCAAACCTCCTGCTAGTGGTGTGGAAATCAACAGCTGTGAAGAGATTTCTGAGCAGGAGTTCCCTGAACATGGCACCTCCTGGCTGTGTGGCAGTGGGATAGCTTTGTGGACAGGAAAGTGTTTTCTCTTGTTGAAATGTGCTGTGAGAAGACTTGGCCTCGCAGAGTCCCCTGAGGTGCTGCTGGCTGGCAGACCCAAGCACTGCAGGGTGGCTGTGACAGGAAGGGTGCTACTTTGATCTCTTTCCTTGCTGGGGAGAGGGGTCCTTTAAACAAGCTTCCTGAAGTATGGTCTTTGTGGTGGTGAAACAAGAAAAGTTGGAGCCAAGAGCCTGCTGTCCCTTAAATGTCCCCCTGCCTCCCCATTCCCTGGACGCCTGCGATGGCAACGCACTCTGTAGAATAGTTTCTGCCTGGGCAGATTTGCACCGAGGTACCAGGGCTGCAGCTTGCACTTGTTTAACTCGTGTGTTTGGTTTTTTTAGTGGCAAACAGTCAATTGCCATCGACGACTGTACTTTCCACCAGTGCGTGAGGCTCAGCAAGTTTGATTCTGAGAGAAGCATCAGCTTCATCCCACCAGATGGAGAGTTTGAGCTCATGAGGTAAGGTGGTGGGGCACGGACAGGCTGGTGTTGGCATCTGCTCGCTGCTGCAGTAATGGTGCTGCTCTCAGGCCGGTTTGCAGCCCTCGAGCATCTAGCAAATATGTATTTGCTGCCTTTTCAGAGTGGGCTCTGTAGAGTGTCCCCCAAATCCTGTGTTACAGCTGTGGTGGAATCCCAGCTGCATGGTGTTCTTTGCCACCACAATATTGTTTGGTGTGGGTTTCCTTGCCCTTTACCTTGCTGTATCTGGGTTTTTAGTGCTTAAAACTGGAGTCCTTGAACAGGGCCATTGGCAGAAACCCAATATAAGACTTGGGACTCCAGAAACCATGGCTGCCTAGGGGAGCACAGATCTTACTGCTGCTTCTTTCTGGGATGGCTCCCTTTCTGGCTGATATTCCTAAGCTGATCCCTAGAAAGTCCCTTTAGGAAAGTGGTACAATTTGGGACCATAAGGGAGTTAATGCCTTCTCAGCGTTTGTTGTTTGTGTCCTTGCAGATACCGAACCACTAAGGACATTATCCTCCCCTTCCGTGTGATCCCACTGGTGCGGGAGGTGGGTCGGACCAAGCTGGAAGTGAAGGTGGTAATCAAATCAAACTTCAAACCTTCCTTGCTAGCCCAGAAGATAGAGGTAAGGGAATAAAAATCAGTGGCCTCTTGTACCTGGGAATTGTGCCTCTCTTTTGTCACCTGCTGTGGAGTCCTCACAGATGAGTTCTCAAGCTGTACAGGACTAAGAGTGAACAAAATGCCCCATGGATACGTGGTGCTGCTGTGCTGTGGGAAGGAACTGCTGTAGAGTAGGGAAGTGGAAGTTGTTCAGTTCCACAGCCACCTTGGCAGAGGCCTCCCTTCTTGCAGGAACTGCTCACTTGATGTCTTGGCCACTGAAAAGTTTGTGTTCTGCTGTCTGTGTGGCCGATGGTACATCTGACAGACAGCAGGCTGTGAGCTGTGTAAGACAGGCTCAGTCCCCTTCTGGAAAAGGCTCTGCAGAGCCTCCTGCGGCCAGGCCTCCCTGGGCAGCCTGGTGTTCTGCCCGAGCTCATCGGCTCAATGCTGGCCATGATCTGGAGAGCTCTGCCCTGTTCCTCACTGACTGTTGTGGGTTCTGAAAATGTGTTTGCACCTTTACATTGAAGCAAGAAGCCGGAGAGCTGGCTTAGGGTGCCTTGTGGCAGCTGTTCTCTGGGCCCTGAGGCAGGAGAGAGAAGGCTTGAGGGGTCTGGGGCAGCAGCCGAGTTCTCTTGGGAGGAGGTGTCTTCCCCTGGGGCTGCCCAGGCTGCGCTCTCCTTGCCTTGCTCACCAGACTCTGCCTTCCAGGTCCGGATCCCAACACCCCTCAACACCAGTGGGGTGCAAGTCATCTGCATGAAAGGGAAGGCGAAGTACAAGGCCAGTGAGAACGCCATTGTCTGGAAGTGAGTGGTGTGTGGACCCAGGGGTGCTGCAGGGGTCTGTTCAGTGCTCCTGTCCGCCCGGAGCATGCGTGGTGAAGGGGAGGATGAACTCTGCACCTCTCACTTTGGGCTTTCTCTGACAGGATAAAACGTATGGCTGGAATGAAGGAATCCCAGATCAGTGCGGAGATCGAGCTGCTGCCCACGAATGACAAGAAGAAGTGGGCTCGGCCCCCGATCTCCATGAACTTTGAGGTGAGTCCGAGTCTGCCTCCCAAGGTGCAGCTATCCTTGGTGAAACTCTGTCCCTTCAGTCCCTTCTGCCCTCGGGGAAGCCCGCACATTTGAGTGCTCCCTGTCCCAGGCTGCCTGTGGCTCCAAAGCTAGTGGAAAAAAAAACTGTCCTTAAAGCCACTGGAGTCTGTCACCATGCACACAGTGGGTCGGGAAGGGAACAGTGGCTCTTGGTGTCCATTTCTAGATGTGTAGCCAAGGGGTCCTCTGGCTTTTGCGTCCAGAGAGCATCTTGCACCTCTGTTCCAATGCTCTCCCTTGCCTTTCCCTTTCTCAATAGGTCCCGTTCGCACCCTCTGGGCTGAAGGTGCGCTACCTGAAAGTCTTTGAGCCAAAGCTGAACTACAGTGACCACGATGTGATAAAATGGGTGAGGTACATCGGCAGGAGCGGGATCTACGAGACCAGATGCTAGCCCCAGCAGGCTGGCAGGCCCCCTCTTCTCCAAGCCATCCTCTGCCTCTCCTCAGTCTTCAACTACATTCAGAGAAAGCATCTGCCTGGCCCCTCTGCGCAGCGTGGAAGACCCTGCAGCTCACCCTGGGCGTGGACTCGCCCGCTGTGCAGGAGCTCAGAGCCCTGTCCTGCGCAGGGGTGCTGTCAGCCCCCGCTCCCCCATCCCAGGGTGGGGAAGGGCTAGTCTAACTCCCATCCTCTCCTGATCTTTCTAGGGAATGTCCACCATTAAACTCCTCTTCTGTTGGTGTCTCACTACTTGCATCATATCCTAGTATTTTTGAAGTTCTTGTGCATATGTACTCGTAGAATAGACCTAAACGTAGACTGGACAAATCTGAGTTGAAGTTACCCTGGCTTCTGTACTAGCTGTTGCTGTTGTGGTAGATGTTGCTGACCAGTCTGAGATGGGGGGCGGGGGTGTGTGTGAGTGTGTGGCCCCCCTGGAGAGGAGGTGGTGGGTTCACCATGCCTCACCACCACCTTCTGTTACTTGCAAAGCCATCAGTGTAGAGTCCTGCTGCGGGAACGTTTGTGACCAAAAAGGATGAGGGTTTAGACTCTTGCTGGTGTGTAGGTGGGCAGCGCAGCATTTTGGGTCCCTGCAGCGCTCACCCCCTCTGCTGCCGGCTGCACCCCTCCCCTCCTTTCCTAAGGAGCGGGGAATGGCCCCATCCCAGGGGACACAGCCGAGCTCCAGGGGGCGAGTGGGGTCTGCCCTGGGGAACTGAGATGTGGTCGGCAGTAAGAGCCCCCGGCCTGTCCACCCCACCCAAACGCTTCAGGGCCGTAAGAATGCTGCTGCCGCCCCCAGCCCCGCTTCTGGTCGTGTGGTCTCCATTTTGTACACTCTGTGATTTGTCCAGCGCTCAGCCCAATAAAGTGTGTAGAACGGACTGGCTGCCCGTGCTGCTCTGTGGGGCGGGAGGCGGCCGGGGAAGGGGGAACCGGCGCTGCTTGGGCTTCCCGCGGTGCCGGCGCTCCCCGTGGACGGGAGGGTGTCGGGGGGGGGCGGTGGAAGGCGGGGGGGGGGGGGCATCCTCGTCTGGCTCCCGCCGCCCCGGGCCCGAGCTCGTCGCCATCGCGCAGGCGCGTCGTCCCCCCGCCCCGGCATTGCGCTTCCCGGCGGCCCCCGCGCGCATGGCGGCCGCCCGCCTCCTTCCCGGCGGCCCCCGCGCGCGCGCGCCGGCCCTTCCGCCCCTCCGCGGGTGCGGGCTCCCGGCGGCGGCCGGGCCCCGCTGCGCCCCGCCATGGCCTCCTGCGCCGACATCCTCCGCAGCGAGTTCCCCGACCTGGACGGCGAGGTCTTCGCTTACGTGACGGGTGAGCGGCGGCGCGACGGGACTCCCGCCCCCCTCGCATGTCGCGACAGGCGGCCGGGGCAGGGGGAGCAGGCGCGTGCCCCCTGCCGGCCGCGTCGCGACAGGCGGCCGTCAGTCGCGACAGCGGCGGGGTGCGCATGGCCGTGTCCGTGTGCCCTCAGGGATCCTGCACGGCGGCGGGGCCGACTTCGAGTCGGTGGACGAGCTGGTGGAGGCGGTGGGGGAGCTGCTGCGGGAGGTGTCACAGGACGCCAAGGACGAGGGCGCCATCAGGGAGATCTGCCAGCGCCTTTTCAACACCCTGCAGTTGTAAGGGCCTCCCCGACGCCCCCGGGCCCCTCGCCCCACGGCCCCTCTCACCTCCTCCTCCTCTCCCACAGGGACGAGGGCCGGGCCCAGCGCTGCAGCCAGGTGCTGCTGGATGCCCCCATCCAGCTCTCCCAGATCACCGATGGGTACGGTGAGTGGCATCCACCAGAGACCTCCAGCCACACGCCGGCCCCCCACCACAGCTCCCATCCTGCTGTCAGGGTGTCAGTGGCGAGGACAGGCCCAGGGCATTCCATGTGTGCTCGCCTGGCCTCGGGGGGCCATTCCCTGTGCGCTATGGGCTCCCCCAGGCAGCTGCACCCCATGTTCTCTCCCAGCTGCTGAGCTGTGGCCAGCAGCACCTGGCTCCCCACAGGGCGAGTGAGGGTGGAAGGAGAGGAGCCACCCTTTGGTCCCGCTGGGAGAGGGGACAGTCCTGCCTGGTCATGGGCAGCCCTTAAGGCAGCTCTTGATGGGGTCTCCCTGGAGCACAGGGTCACCAACCCAACCCCACTCTCGTTGCAGCGGAAGGCGGTGTGGACCTGCTGCCAGGGCTGCTGCTGAAGAGGGGACAGACCTCGGTGAGTGGGGATCCTGCCCGCCTTCCTAAGCCCACAGATGCCTGGGGCTGCAGGCGTCCTACCTGCTCCAGCCACCTTGCCCTCGGGGGATAGCCCGGATGGGTGGTCATCATGAGCGGGGACACAGCTGTGGGAGAACTGTTCCTCCTCCTCAGGTTCACTGCAGTTTGGGAAAATCATGACCTTGCTCTCAATAAGAGTTAATGGCTTATTAATTTGATAAGTTCTATTTTGCCATAATTTCTTAATAAAAGCGTGGTTGATGCAGTTGGTGGTACTGAGAGTGCAGCTTCTCTGACTTTCACAAGGACCTTTGGTCTCTACAGTGAGGCCTTTGATTGAGGAATTAGGGTGTAGCAGGGTGAAGTCTTACCATATGCAATGGGAGATAAAATCCTGGCTAATGGTTAGATGCTGGATGTTACGGGTGGGGAGTTAGCATGGAGCAGCTGTTTTCCAGAGCTGCTGTGGGGAGGTAGTAAGCCCAGCTTTGAAAATGGCTGTGGGTTGTCGTGGTTTGAGAAATACGATGAGGAGTGGAGAAGTCTGGAAACGGTTAGGCTCTGTGATCTGAAGGAAGTTGGAACATCTTTGCCGATGACACGTGTAGCTGCGCATGGGGGACCTGGCTTTCCCTCTGTGCTGGGCCTGCTGAAGTCTGAGCATGGGGAGAGGCGGTTGTGTGACTGCAGAGCAAGGACAGGGTGGGCAGTCTCTCTGCCAGGCTGGTGTCTCATAGAGCTCTCCCTTCCTGGGGTAACGTGCAGAGGATGAGAACCCCTCGCCTGGAGACCGGGACCTAACGTGGTCCCTGCGTGTCTGAAAGGGAGCCTTAAGCGAAAGTTGGCAGATGTTGCTGGTTTTGGCACTGGAGTTGCTGCTGCTGGGTTTGCTCTCTGGCTCCCGTGTCCACAACTCAGAAAGGATCTTCAGAAAAATTGGACATGATCCAGAGAAGACCTCTGGAATTCTGGAGGACATGTCTTACGGGGAAACTCAGGGAGCTGGGTGTAGTTTACAGAGTGACTCAGTCTGTCTGTAGGTACAGGGTCACAGCTCCAGTAACAAGATGTTCTTCAGTCTAGTGTGCAAGTCTGCACCGTGCTCCGGTGGCTGTGGAGTTGCCTAGAAATATCTAGGAGTGTTCTTGGTCAGCCACAAATATTTGACTTGACGCAGGAATCAGCTGGAGTGGGCTGAGAGTCTGGCCAAGACCAGAGACCGGGTTAAAACGCTTGGCTTCTTGCCTTCAGGTTTAATTAAATGCTTTTTGTCTCCGTCTTGATTGATCCACTGCATAAGCGGAGTTTGTTCCACACTGGCTAAAGTTAAAATGCCTGGTGGTCCAGGAGGAGGGTGGATGTCAGGTCCAGCGGAGGACGTCCTGGGGTGGCAGGTTGCCGCTGTTGAAGTAACTTGGCTCCCGGGAACTAGAGCAACTGGCCGCATATCAGGGTCAGCCAAACCCTCTGCCCTGCTGAGGCAGAACTGCTGTGTGTGAGCAGCTGATTCAGGACTTTCTCCTGAAGTGATTCCTTAGCCTGATCAGCTGCTTCAAAATGCGCCTGAATCTGTCCCGGCTCCCCTGTCCTACCTCCCTCCCTTCCTTCCAGGTGTGAGGGGTTGGTTGTTCTCTCTTGGAGTTGGGCTTTTGCTGAAGATGCTCTCTCTTTAAACTCTCTGCTTTGTGCCCCAGATGGTGAATGCCAAGAAACTGGAGAAGGCAGAAGCCAGGCTGAAAGCCAAACAGGACAAGAGAATGGAGCGGGATTCCCTGAAGACATCTGGGCCTCTGTGAGTACAGAGGCTGCCTCAAACATCCCCATCCCAATCCGCCAAGTGTGGCTGGGGTCTGGCCGTACCAGAGCTTTCCTGTTGAGCCCCCTCCTCTGTCTTCTGCCTGTCCGCAGGGTCCTTGAGGAGGCATCTGCCAGCCAGGCTGCCAGCAAGAAGGAGACTCGCATGGAGTCATCAGGCAAGAACAAGTCGTACGATGTGCGCATCGAGAACTTCGATGTATCCTTCGGTGAGCGGTGAGTGCGGGTGGGGAGGTGGGACAGATCTTGGCCGAGCCTTGGCCCATGTGTCACTGCGATTGGCCCGGAGAGTGGCTGGGAAATGGCAGCGGGCATGGGAAGGGTGAGGAAGGAAGGTGGGCACCTGACCCTCTTGGCTTTGGGCAGGAGAAGTCTGTGATGGCCCCCATCACAGCCTGAAATGTGCTTGAGGCAGGTGGCTGCCGGTATTTCCCTCCCCGTGGGGCAGCCCCGACCTGCCTGTCCTCTCTCTTCAGTGTCCTGCTGGCCGGAGCAGACCTCAACCTGGCCTTTGGTCGGCGCTACGGGCTGGTGGGCAGGAACGGGCTGGGCAAGACCACGCTGCTGAAGATGATCGCCAGCCGGAGCCTGCGCATCCCCTCGCACATCAGCATCCTCCACGTGGAGCAGGAGGTGGCGGGGGACGAGACACCGGCGCTGCAGAGCGTGCTGGAGTGTGACACCACCCGCGAGAGCCTGCTGCGGGAGGAGAAGGCCCTGACCGCTAAGATTAATGACGGCAGGTGAGGTGCTGCTGCAGGGCCCTTCTGTGGCTCCTGGACCATGAGATCTCGTTCTGAGGTCTCTCCCTTCAAAGGGAGGGCTCCAGCAGGGCTGGGCTGCCTCTTGCCTTGGGAGATCAGCCTCTGCCAGCACCCATACCCCAACCCTGATCAGTCCCACGCGCTCCTCTCTGTCCTGCCCCAGGGGAGAAGGGACAGAAAGTGCCAGGCTGTCAGAGATCTACACGAAGTTGGAGGAGATCGAGGCAGACAAGGCCCCGGCAAGGTGAGACGGCAAGGTGGGCACCGCTGCCTGTTGGTGTGGGCAGTGGTGGTGGGGCACGGAGGGGTGATGCTGTGGCCCTGGGATCCAGCTTGTGGTGACAGGGTGCTCCCCCTGCTGCTCTTCTTGTCTGTTCTGTCACAGCTCTGCTGGGTTAGGAGTAGTCGAGCTTCTCCTGGAAGCTGGAGGGATTTTTTTTGCCCCAAATGGCTTGCAGCATTGCTGCTGGTCCCTCAGATCTCCTCAGGTTCCTGGTGGTCTGGGGAATTTTTCTGGGATGTTGTTGGCAATGACTCTTCCTGGCCAAAGAGGTGAAAGCTTCTTGCAAATCTCCTGGGACTTCATGTGGATGCTGTGCTCTGTGGGGCTGCATTTCCCCACCAAGCGCTGCTCTTGTGTGTGCGGGAGGGCTTTCCTGTGCCAGAATGGCCTTAAACCAGGCAGCAGGGTCCCTGTGGTGGGACCAAGGCCTCAGGCTGTGCTCTGCAGCTGGATGCTGGAGCTGGGTTCCAGTTCTCTCTCCTTTTCCCCAGGGCATCTGTCATTCTCGCTGGGCTGGGCTTTAATGCAAAGATGCAACAACAGACAACCAAGTAAGTCTCCAGGTGCTGGGCATCGAGACAGAAATGGGTCTGGAGAGACATCCCTGGGCACAGCTGTGGCTGTGAGGGAGGGGAGCCCTGGGGAAGGGTGAGGGTCTGTTCCTGCCCTTCCTCCCTGCCCCGAGGGAGCCAACCCCCTGCCTGCTGGACCATGGCTCTTGTGCTGTGGCCGAGGTCTCTGCAGGGACACGCTGTCTCTGGGTGACAGCGGAGCTGAGAGGGGAGCAGGGAGCCTGGCAGGCGAAGACAGAGTTGCTGTGTGGTTGTTGTTAAGTGGTGGCCCCTCTCTGACACCTCTTCTCTCTGCAGAGAGTTTTCTGGAGGCTGGAGAATGAGACTGGCCTTAGCCAGAGCCCTGTTTGCCAGGTTGGTGTCCAGCCTTCATGCCATGGGGCTATCCCCCCTTGCTGTCCGTGCTGTGACACACAGGGGTGCTGCCTGGGGGTGCTCGTGGCTCATGGGGTGCGGAGCATTGGAGCGTCACAGCTCTCTGCGTGTGGTGAAACACACCCCGCGCTGCCCTGCCCTCCTTTTGCTTCTGATACCTGTGTCTTCTTTATCCTAGGCCAGATCTCCTGCTGCTGGATGGTAAGTCGATGCCGTGAGTCCCCTCCGACTCCGTGGCCGGGCTGTCTGTGCCCTTGCTGGGGCTGGGGACACGCCGTGGCCTTTAGCTGCCCTCCCGAAATAGCCTGGTGTGACGGGGCAGTGCTGGCAGGGCTGCGGGTGCTGCGGGGAGGTGCTGGGGCGGCCGCCTTGGCTGCCCGCTGCAGAACCCTGCCCCATCGCCTGGCTCGGGGGCTCTGCCTGTCACCGTGCCCCAGGCAGTCCCTTTCCCTCGCCTGTCCCTGGCTGCCAGCCCATCTGGGGGAGGGTCCCTTCACCACAGGGGGTGACCTCTGTGCTGGGCTGGCTCCATGGGGAGGTGCCCCCCTCGGCTGAAGGGTTTGTGTGAGGAGCTGCCGCTGGGCACCAGTTCCCGGGTACCAGTATGGAGGGGTTGGAGCAGCCCTGGCTGAGCCTTGGCCCCATCCCTCCCCCCCCAGCACATCCCACGCGTTTGCGTCCCCTCAGCTGTGGAGTCGGGTCCCCACGCAGGGTCCCTTCCTCCATGAAGCCTTTTCTATGTAAAAAAGCATAATCCTGCTGTCCCCATCCCTCCTGACCTCCATGCCTCTCCCTTCCCTCAGAGCCAACGAACATGCTGGACGTGAGGGCCATTCTGTGGCTTGAGACCTACCTGCAGGTGAGGGGTGGCAGGAGGTCCCGGGACAGAGCGAGGGAGGGAGAGTGCTCCAGGCTGGTGGGTGGTGGGACCAAGCCCTGCATCCTGGCTTGGTGACGCTCAGGCCTCCCTCTGGCTGTCTCCTCCAGACCTGGCAGTCGACCATCCTCGTGGTGTCCCACGACAGGAACTTCCTGAACGCGGTGGCCACAGACATCATCCACCTGCACTCGCAGCGGCTGGACATGTACCGTGGGGACTTTGAGAACTTCATGAAGATCAAGGAGGAGCGGCTGAAGAACCAGCAGCGAGAGTATGAAGCCCAGCAGCAATACCGCGAGCACATCCAGGTACCAGGAGAAGTCAGCAGTGCTGCAGCACTCTTCTCCCAGCCTTCTCCCTCTAACTATGCTTCAAGTGAACCTCCCAAGCCTCCCTGCTTCCAGGGATCTCTGCTCTTGGAGTTTTTGCTGCTGTTTGGTCTTTCAGCAGCCCATGGATTGCTCTGTGGTTGCAGGAGGCCTGGCGGCAGAGCGGGGTGGCTGGGCCTGGAGAGGACCTGCAGCGCTCTGAGGCTTTTCTGTCTTGCAGGTTTTCATCGACCGCTTTCGCTACAACGCCAACCGGGCGTCCCAAGTGCAGAGCAAGCTCAAGCTGTTGGAGAAGCTGTGAGTGCCTGTCCTGCTCCTCTCTGGCGGCGGGGAGGGGGCAGTGGACGGGGGCTCCCAGGGTGCCTGGTGATACCAGGGTGGTTTTGGGCTTTGGGTGCTCTGTCTCTGGCCCGGAGGCTTTGGCCAGGACGAGGTGTTGCAGAACTGAAGGGTCTGTCTCGGCTTCTGGTGTGGGAACAGACCCCCAGTACAGGCATCGTGGTTACCCATCGTCTCCTCTTGCAGGCCAGAGCTGAAACCTGTGGACAAGGAGTCTGAGGTTATCATGAAGTAAGTGTCCCCGAGCCCTTGCTTGAAGGGTGCCTGGCTCTGTTTCTGATGTGAGTTCCTCCTTGGTCCTGTCCCAGCTGGGACCACCACCCCTTCCCGCGGGGCAGCCTTACTCTGACGAGGAGCCCAGACAGCCTTTGTGTCGGGTTCCCTCCTGGGGCTAAGGCTGCAAATCTGTCCCTGCTTCTTGTGACCATCCTTCCCAGAGGCCCTGCGTGGTAGGGACCCCCCCTTGCCACCCGTTGCAGAGGTTGTCCTAGGCGGCTGGGAGCAGAGTCTCTGAAATTCCCAGCCATCTCTCATCTCTTTCTGCCTTCCCAGGTTCCCCGACGGCTTTGAGAAGTTTTCCCCGCCCATCCTGCAGCTCGATGAGGTGGACTTTTATTACGACCCAAGTCACTACATCTTCCGTGCCCTCTCTGTCTCTGCTGACCTGGAGTCCCGCATCTGTGTGGTATGTGGGGCTGCAGAATAGTGGTGGCTGTGAGGGACCTTGAGAGGTTCCTGCTCAAAGCAGGGCCAGCTTTGGTGTTGGGTCAGGTCGCTCAGGTCTTTGTCCAGTTGCAGGGAGGAATGTTTCTCCCATTCCTCTGGGTCCCATTGCGGCATTTGAGCATCCTCATTACGGGCAACATTTTTCCTAATACCAATTAGAATTTGCGATTTGTGCCTGTTGACCTTCATCCTTTCACTGGGCGCCTCTGAGAAGAGTTGGGGTCCATCATAGTCTGTTAATTAGCTGACAACAGCAGCATGACAACAGGTGGGGGCTCCTGCCACACTGGTTGGGCAGCAGAGAGATGCCACTTGCCTGCAAATGGGGCTGGGGCCAGGTAATTCTTAGGCTCGAGGGCTGGGGAGGGACCATCCTCTAGTGCTGCTGTCTCTGCTGCTCCTCAGTGACAGAAACGCAGCTTCCAGGTGGCTGGAGCCGCTGGTTTGTCTCTCGTTCTGCCCCACTCCATGGGGGCCATTGTCCAAGGGAGCTGAAATTCCCCCATCACTGCCCCTCTCCAACCGGCCTTCATGGGTTTCACGTTCTCCACTGCTGCTGCTGCTGCTTCTCTAGGTTGGGGAAAACGGAGCTGGCAAGTCAACCATGCTGAAGATCTTAATGGGGGAGCTGGCACCAGTGAGAGGGATCAGACACGCTCACAGGTACTGGAAAGGGCTGGGGGACTGGGGGGAATGGTGCAGCTGGAGGGCTTCTGGGGTGTGCTTTGGAGTGGGGGCTGCCTGGGTGACGGGGGTGGGTCCTGCACACCCACCCATATGCCCCCCTTCCTGCGAGCGCCATCGTCGCAGGGCCTGGTACCAGCTCCCCATCTCTCTCCTCTTTCTGCAGAAACCTAAAGATCGGTTATTTCAGCCAGCACCACGTGGATCAGCTGGACTTGAACATCAGCGCGGTGGAGCTGCTGGCGAGAAAGTTCCCAGGTGAGTTTTGGGGATCCCAGGAGAGGTGGGACATCGGGGTCTTATCTGCCACGCACAGAGCTCCACAGCCCTGGGCAGAGGCTCTGTCACCTCCATCCTTCAGGGGCACCGCCTGCTCTGTGTTAAATCCCTTCCCCCAGCCCCAATTCAGGAGCGGGTTGTGTGGGGATGGTCAGTGGGCTGGGGCTCCCCCGTGGCCAGGTTTTGGGGACAGATGACCTGCTTTCCTGCCAAGCACAGAACAACCACCAGCTCCCCCTTTCCCGGCTGCCAAAACCTCCCACTCCTAATCCCCACTTACGGGGTGGTGACAGAGAACAGGGGGCAGCGTCTCTTGGGGTCAGTCACCCCCCTGCAGCCCCTGTCCCGGTTGTGTCGGTCAGGTTTTCCCCCCAAAACCTCCTGCTTGGGAGGGAATGGCCTGGAAGTGGCTGCTGAGTTCCTGCCCGGCCATGGTGCCCAGTGAGGACACGGCACCGGGATGCTCAGTGTCACCCCATGTGCCACGTCTGTGCTGTGACATGCTCCTGCAGGGAAGACGGAAGAGGAGTACCGGCATCACCTGGGGAGCTATGGCGTCTCGGGGGAGCTGGCGGTGCGTCCCGTGGCCAGCCTGTCCGGGGGTCAGAAGAGCCGTGTGGCCTTTGCCCAGATGACCATGTCCTGGTAATTTTCTCCCAGATGCTGTTAAGTTTTGCGCGGCTCCATCCCTGGAGCCTGTGTCACTGGGAGGACGTGGGCATCCATGGGCTTCCCGTGGAAGCCTCGTCCTGGGGACTTCTGTGGGGAGGGAGGTTGGGGGTGGATCTGTCCATCCCATCTGTCCAGGTGGGACGGAGTGGAGGGAGGCGGGTGGTTTTCTCCTGCTGCGTTGGGCTCACAGGGGTAAGAGGTGTCCCTGGAGCTGGGCAGGGGACAATGCGGGTGGCTGTGGCCTGGTGGAGGTCCCTGCATCATGACCAGCCCGGGCCTGACCCAGTGCCTGCTCAGAGACATCTTCTCTTCCAGTCCGAACTTCTACATCCTGGATGAGCCCACAAATCACCTGGACATGGAGACCATCGAGGCGCTGGCGAAGGCACTGAACAAATTCCGGGTAAGGCCTTGGTGGGGTCTCCAGTTGTTCCAGTGCTCCCTGTGGTGGGTTCCTGGGTCTGTCAGCCAGAGGGGACAGTCGAATGCCAGCCATGGCTTCCAGTCTAAGACACACCTTGGGAAGAGTCAGTTGTGTTTCTGCTGCATCCATCGGTTCTGGTGGCTTGTGTCACTTACTGGTTTTGGCTGAGAGTGGCCGAGAGTGGCAACAGCAGAGCAGGGATCGCCTTGTCCCCCCTCTTAGCCAGTCACCTGCACCCCGTGGCTCCTGGTGTGCTGTGTGTGCCCAGCCCTGCCTCGGGGCCTCTCCCCACGTCCGTCGGCACAATTTGTGGCTGATCTCCCAAAACCCCACCTCCAGAGACCACCGCCATCAGCCTTGTTGGTTTGCAGTTGCCTGGGTTGGGGCAGTTTTCCCGTGAAACAGACGCTTCATTGAGGTTTCCTCCTCCAGCCACCTTTTGGCTGTCACCGACTGTGCCGGGGCTCTCCATCCCTGGGGGGCCGGGCACCAGGAGACCACCTCGGCTCTTGCCCTGCCTTGTGCCGCGGGTGCCGCCCGCGCTGGCCCCCACTGAGCCCCCCTTTCCCCCCTCGTGTCGGCAGGGCGGTGTGATCCTGGTGTCCCACGACGAGCGCTTCATCCGCCTGCTGTGCCAGGAGCTGTGGGTGTGCGAGAGCGGCGCCGTCACCCGCATCGAGGGCGGCTTCGACCAGTACAGGGACATCCTGCGGGAGCAGTTCCGCAAGGAGGGCTTCCTATGAGGGCGGGGGGCTCGGCTGCCCCAGCCCCATCATGACGTGCCAAGGACGCTGCCGCCCACGGGGACCCTCAGCCGTGCCACCGAACTGTCCCCCAAACAGCTCTCCCCCTCCCCCCCACCCCGGGCCGGGCACGGGGACGGTGAGGGAGCGGGATCCCGGTGCTGCCGGGCACTGGGCAGACTGGGAGGACTGTGCCTGGCACTGGGCAGACTGGGAGGGCTGTGCCTGGGGCTGCTGCTCTGCTAGAGGAGGGGAGGGGGGTGTCACATCCTGACCCCCCCCCCCGGTTTAACTCCATGCTTTGGAGGTGGGAGGAGCTGTTCTCCCCGTTTCTTTGCTTACCCCTCTGCCTTTTTCTTTCTTTTTTGGTTTTTGGTGTTTAACTGGCCGCACACCCGCCGGGTCCCTCGCACCCCCCCCCCCAGGCCTTTGCTGCTAAAAGTGTCTCCTGTCCCTTCCCCGGGACAGGGGGGGGAGGGGGGGTGCTCAGGGGCCTGTCCTACCCCGGGGCCGGTGCCTGCGGTGCCCGGGGAGCCGCAGTCCGGCTGCGCCTGGGCCCCCCCTCCCGGCTTCGCTCCCCCCACCCCGTTGCCTGCCTTCCCTTCTGGGGGGCCGCCGGCCCCCCCGCCTGCCGCAGGGTGCGGTGCCAATAAACCCAGGACGCAGCAGCGGGTGCAGCGCTCGCCTTCCCGGGGGGGGGGATGCGGGGATTGAACGGGGGGGGGGAGGGGGAGTGCCGCGGAGCACAAGTTGGGGGGTGTGTGATACTTTAATGAGTCTCACCGAATTAAATGGCCCCCCGGGGTGCGGGGGGGGGGGGGGGCGGGCACCGGGGGGGGGGTTGGGTCCCGCGGGGGGGCCCGGGGGGGGGCCCGCCGTTGGGTGTCGGCTGGGATCCGGTGATGGTGGGGGGGGGACGGTGATGCCGGGACCCGGCTGCCCCCCGGTGGGGGGGTGTCGCGGTGTCCCGGTGCTGGGAGCCCGGCCCCGTCCGTGGACCCGTCCCGGCGGAGGCCCCGCCCCGGTGTCGCCGCCCCCCGGCTGGGGCGCTGTTGCCGCGGCGGCGCGCGGCGGGCGGGGCAGGCCCGGTGCGGCGCGCGGCATGAGGCAGGGCGGGGAGGCGGCGGGCCGGGGGTGCGGGGCCGCTACCCCCCCCCCGCTCCTGGGGGGCAGCCCCGTGCCCAGCCCCGGCTCCCCCGGCACCGAGGAGGTGAGTGCGGCGGGGGGTGCCCCGGGGGCGGGGGGTGCTCGTGTGTCGGGGGGGGAGGTGTGCGGGGGTTCCTGTGTGTGTGTTTGTGTGAGGCGGGGGGGTCTCCTCCGTGTGTGTGCGCGCTGGGGGGGGTCGTTTGTGGGGGGCTTTGCCGGACGGCGCTGTGTGCCGGCGGGGGGGGCTCTGGGGTGTGTGTGTGTGTGGAGGGCGCTGTGGTTGGGGGGGGGGGATTCTGTATGTGTGTGTCCGAGGGGGGGCTCTCTGTGTGTGAGCTGGGGGGAGAAGGGGGGTGTTGTGTGTGAAACGGGAGGACTCCTCCGCGTGTGTGTGTGCGTTGGGGAGGCTCGTGTGCCGAGGGCTTTGCGGGAGGGGGCTCTGTGCGGAGGGGGTGCCGGCGGAGGTTGCGGAGGGGGGGGCTGTGTGTGTGCGGAGGGAGTTGGGGGGGGCGTTGTGTGTGTCCCCCCGAGAGTAGCGGTGTGTGTCCGTGTCGGGGGGGGGGGTGTGGTGTGTGTGTGCTGCGTGTGTGTGCGGGGGCTCTGTGTGCGAGGAGCGCTCAGGGGGCTGCCGTGGGTGCGGGGAGGGGGGGACTGCGGGGACGCGGGGCCGTGCGCGTGCGAGTGGGGGAACCGTTACGTGCCGGTTCCTGGGGGGTGCTCGAGCGCGGGGGGGGGGGGGTGTCGGTGTGCGAGGGGGGGTCGCCGCCCCCACCCCGGCGCCGCTCGGGGCAGGACCGGGAGCGCGGCGCCATCTTGGGAGCCATCAGGTGCCCGGCGCGGGGACGGGCGGCGGCGGCGGCGGCGGGGGGGGGGGGGGGGAAGAACCGGGGGGGCCCCTCCAACCCCTCCAACCCCACCCTGGCGGGGCACGGCCGCCGCTGCATTCCCGGGGGGGGGCTCTGCA
>JAOQGH010000051.1:213217-235826 GCA_025769975.1 Gallinago jamesoni
CCCCCCCCCCCCCCCCCCCCCCCCCCCCCCCCCCCCGCTGCTTGAACAGAGCTGCTGGGCTGGTGTCTGTGGTTTTGAGGAGTGGAGACGCAGAGGGGCTCCATCCCGCTCCACCCACCCCCTGGGACTGCTTTGGTTCTGGTGGCACCCACCCAGCACTCCCATTTGGAAGTTTTTGGTTTGGTTTTTTTTTTTTTTTTCCCTGCCTCAGCTTGGCCTAGAAACAAAATCTCGGAGAAAAATCACGGCTTGCGGTTGGGTTTTGGTGGGTGGTGGGTTGTTTTTAGGTTGTGGGGGTTTGGGGTTTTGTGGTTTGTTTTTTTTTTTTTCCTGGGGCTGGAGAGGCCCTTCATGGGCGGGGGGGAGAAGGGGAGTGGGAGCCCCTGTGGGTGCCACAAGCTGTGATTAGCCCCCCCAAATCTGATGGTTCTCTCCGGTCCCACGTGGGAATGCCAAGGCTGGTAGTGGAAGAGGAGGGTGTCCTGGCTTTGGGATTTCCCGACTGTCTGCGTCCTCCTCAAGGGGGTTTGTCGTCTCACACTTGTTACCCAAAGGCTGGGCTCTCCCCAAAACACACTCCCCCCCTCCCCCATCCCCCCTTTTCTGCTCTTGGCGGCTGAGGATTTCACTGCAGCCCATGGAAGCTCACGGGGATGCCGCCCCCGCCCGGGGATTTGGGGGATTTGGGGTGGGTGCTCAGCATCCACCTGTGCCTGGTCCTCTTTCAGGGGTCTCGGGGCAGCTAAGACCTTTCCTAGTGAAGCTGGTTGTGACACTTGTGTCCCTTGGTGTTTGTACTGGAGAGTTCAGCCAGTTGATGGGGGGGGTGGGGGGTGCGTTGTGCACCCTGCTGTGGTTGGGGGGTGGTTGGGGGGTGTTTGAAGGCCTTGGGCAACCAAACCCCATGTTTGTGGGTACCCCAGAATCACCCTGGGAGGGGGGTCTCCCCAACACCCAAGTCTGGCTGGACGTTGCTGCACTGTGTGTGCAGAGCAGCCCGTGGTGGTGGGCTCTGCTCCTGGCTGGTGCGGGCCGTCCTCTGAGGGGGCTGGCCGTCCCCGGAGGCCCCCAGCGCCCCCGGTCAGAGCATCCCCCGGCCCTCCCCGGGGCGGCGGTACCCGGGGCGTGTGTCTCTTTAACGAGGCTGGGCTTGGAGCGGCTCCGCGGCTGGCACCGGAGCGAGGGATGGAGCGAGGGCGGTGAAGGAGCCGGTGCCAGGGAGGGAGCCTGCAGCAGGGCGAGGCGGGGACGGACCGCTCACCCCCCGCCCCGGTACCGCAGCCCCCCGGCCGGAGGGGCAGGGAAACCCCCCTCCCCATCCCCGGGGCACAGAGCTCTGCGGAGGGCAGGGACCCAGCGGGTGCTGAGCCGAGCCTGCATCCCCTGTGTCATCCTCATCCTCCTCCTCCAGGTAAGGGCCGGGCCGGGGGGGGGCCGCGACCCCGCGGGTATCCTGGGGGTCCTGGGTGCCCCGGGGTCGCACACCCGCTGCGGGGGCAGCCCCGCACGGCAGGAGGGGGAATGGGGGGGGGGGGGAGGGGGGAGATGAGGCAGCAGGGCCACAAAAGTGCTGAACTCACCCTCCGGCGGGGACCCGGCGGGGCTGGCTACGGTAACTGCTGGCAACGTGCCCCCGGGGCCCGGCCCGGCCCCACGCCACCGGCATCCCGTGGGTGGCTGCGGGACCAGCCGGACCCTTTTGCAGGGTGGCCCTGCCAGAACCTGCCTGTGTCGGGGGGGGGGGCTGGGACATGTTTTTTGTGGGGGTGCCTGTGTTAGGGTGCGTCGAGGGCGAGTAACTCCTGTTCCCGGCGTGGGGCTGGGGTCTCCCGGGGGTGTTTAGCGGCTCTGGGGAGGTGGGAGCAGCAGCACAGCCCCTGGAGGCGGTGGTCCTGGGTGCGGGGCGTGTGTGCACGCATGCACACGTGTGTGTGTTTGCGGGGGCTCTGCGCTCTGCCCGCCCAGCAGACAAAACAGCGGTGCCAGCCGGGGGGCAGCACCCCGGGCTCTCCGGGGGCTCCGGCCGGGGACGGCCCCGTCCCCTTCACCTGCAGCTGCCGGGGAAGCCCCTTCCCCTCCGCTCCTCCGCTTTGGGCTCGCGGCAAAGTGGCCCACGGGCACGGAGCCGTGACCGGGAGCTGGGACGGGTCCTGCTCTCCTGCCCTGGTGCCTCGTCCCGGCGGAACGATGCGGGGCCGTCCCGCAGGGGGGATGCGGGGGGTGGGCAGCGATGCCTCCTCACTCCCGGGGCTGCCACGGGAGCTGGGGCTCCTCTCCTTCCTCCTCCCCCTGCACCGGGCTGGGCATCTCCCACCAGTGGAAATTTCCGCCGGGTTTGCAGGTGCGGGGGCTGTCCCCGTCTTCCCCCAGGCCCCAGCAGCAGGTGACACCGACACCTTCGGGGGCAGCCTCGGGGGGCCCGCTGGGCTCGGGTGCCTGCCTCGCTGCAGCAGCCGCGCCAGGACACTCAACCTGCCCAGGGCGAGGAGAGAAACATTGATTCCGACCTAGAGAAGAGTTGGCTCCTTCTTGCCTTTCCGGGGGCTTTTTGCCGCCGGCACAGCGAGCCGCCCCCAGCCCCGCTCCTGCTGCAGCCCCCTCCACATTGGTTAAACCAGCTCCTGTGGGCAGCGGGTGGGAAGGGAGGAGGAGGAGGGGGCTGTGAAGGCACTGGTGACCGTGCTGGGGATGGGGAGGGGACCTGTTGGCGATGCCACGCTGGCACCTGGGGACAGTTTGCTGCCCCAGGGGAAGAGGAGGGAGGCGCCGGGGTGAGGACCATCGGGTCTGGTTTTATTCATTACTGCGGGGCTTAGAGCAGGCAGCACGGAGCGCGGCAGGGCCAGATGGGACCTGTTTACTCTGCGAGGGCAAATGTAAAGAGAAGTGATAAAAAGCAGCCGGGACGGCTTCTCCGGTAAGTCCCTGGTAAACAAGCTGGCGGTGCCCTGGCCAGTGGGCATCGTGGCAAACAGCAGGCGCGTTGCTGAGCACTAAGCCAGGTGCCTTGGGAACAAATGGAAGGGCTTTGGGTGAAATCCATCTTTAATGGCTCCACGTGGCTGGGCTGGGGGAGTCCCAGTCCCCAGAGCCTGGCTGGGCACTGTGGTCAGGACAGGACCCGGCTGATGTGTCCCTGGCGGTGGCACGGCCGCTGTGGAGGAAGCCCATGCTCTGTGGGGATCCCGTGCCGCCTTGTGTGATGTGAGAGCAGTTTGGGGGGCTCAGCGTGGGTGTGCAGCATCCCGCATGTGGGAATGAAGCCCTGGAGACAGCAGGGGTGGCCGTGTGATGCCGATGGAGCAGATAAACAGCTCCTCTCTGGTGTAATGGACTTGTTTTCCTGGGATGAAGCCACGTTGCTAATGCACCTTTGGTGCTGCCGGGGGGCTCGGTCCTGATGCCGCCTCTGAGGATACAGCCCTGTTCCGCTTTCAAGGATGCTCAGGGAGAGGCACCCCGTGACCTGCCAAGGGCACCCTGAGCCTCCCGTTACTGATGCTTACTGGGACAAAGGCCACCAGCATGGGGGGACCAGATGGTTCACTTGTGCCTGGCCTTGTCCTTGCCCTGGGCACGTTGCAGGCTGGGGCACTGGCTCACGGTGGGACACGGGGACCTGGCTGCTGTGGGGTCACGGGCACATGGGGCCAGCAGGGGAGGTGCAAACCCACACCAGGACCGGGACCCACGCGCAGAAGGGTCCGGGCTAAGGCCAACACGAATATTTTACACGGATATTCGACAGCATGGGGTGGGGTGCTGTCAGAAAGAAGCCTTGGCTCTGGGCAATCGTTCGAGATGCCACTCCCGGGTGGTATTCCCAAGGGAAAGAGAGGTGGGCTGGTGCCCTGGCTGGAAGGTGTCCCTGGCCACCTCTCTTCCCACTGCCAAAGGATGGGATGCTGGACACCTCCATCCCTGGGCAGAGGGTTTCTCACCCGGGGGCAGAGCACCATCCCCCAGGCCCGGCTCTGCCCCTGCAGTGCCTTCCCCCCTGTGCCACTCTTCAGAGCCTCACTGACCTTGTTGTTAATTATTAAACCCCCAGCAAACACTGCTCGCTCTTTTGTCCTAGTTACACTGTGGGCTTCTCGATCCTCTTCTTTTTCTTTTTTTTTTTTTTTTTAAAAAAATTACCCTGGTAACCTCTGTGGGTGGATGGAGATGGGAGCAGCAGACGCTCCTCTCCCAGCCAGTGCAGGAGATGGACTGGGGAGGCTCTGCCACCATTGATCTACTGTGGGGTGGCAGAGGGATGGGCTGGCCACCATCCATCCTGTCTGGGAGTCCGTACCTGTCTGCCAAGGCTTGGGTGTAACTGCTGCTGTCCACAGGAGAAGTCATTTCACTGCCCTGCAGTGCCAGGTTTATTTACCTGTGGGGTGGGAGAGCTCTCTGGGGGCTCCTGTGGCTTCAGACCCGGTGTGCGGGTGGGCTGGGGTCCAAGCAGAGGCCCGTGTCCAGGTCCATGGGCTTTGTGGATGCTGCAGAGCAGTGTCCCTGGGACGGGGAGGGTTGGGACCTGCCCTGCCCCCCCCCTTGCAGGCTGGGTGGATGGAAGCTGTTTGTGGGCACAAGCCCCTTCCCGCAGACCCCATCCCTGAGCACTGCCTCCCCTCTGCCTGCAGAAGGACCATGCCCGGCCTCTACACCCTCTCCAGCTGGGACCCTCTGCCCCTGAAGAGCTCCAGGGTGAATGCTTGTGCCAACGGCTACTCCCTGAGCATCACCGCCCACCTGGTGTACACCAACCCCTGCGAGGAGCCTGTGGAAGGTAAGGGGTTGCTATCGGAGCTGGCAGGGGCTCAGGCTGCCTGTGTGGCCCCCCACCAAAAGCACCCAGATGGAGAAAAGCCCATCTCCAGCCCAGCTAGGTGGGCTTGGTTTGGGGAGCAAAGGCAGGGGCCAGTGGTGCGGGGGCACTGCTGACAGTGGGCAGGAGAAGAGCGAGGCCAGGTAAAAACATTCCCATGGCTGAGGACGAAGGGGATTTCATCCTCCCAGCCCTCCTCCAGGCTAGCGAGGCTCTGGGTCCCCCCTGCATGTTGCCCCACTCTGATGGGTTGAGATGTCCCCGGTTGCCAGAGGGGCTCGTGGTGGTGCTGCCATGGGCTGTACTGTGGCGCAGCGGTGTCCATGCCGGGATCTGCCTCGGGGCTCTCTCCCACCCGCAGGAATCTTCATCTACCCGCTGGAGGAGTCGGAGGTGGTGGCTGGCTTCGAGGCAGCGGCGGGCAGCCGGCGGGTGACCTTCCAGGTGCAGAACCGTCACCGGGCGCAGGACTGCTGCCTGCAGAGCAGCCCTGGTCCTGGCCGCCCGTGCCGCTGTGCCAGCGGTGAGTGCCACGGCAGGGGTGGTCCTGCTGGCCCTCCTGGCTGCGGGGCTCGGAACGAGCCAGGATGAAGTGTGGGGGAATACGAGGGGCTCAGAGTCCCTGCCAGGCCACTCTGCTGCCTTTGGGGGGATCTCTGGGGCTGGAGATCTCCCCTTTTCCCTCCCAGAGCTTTACCCATCCCTTTGCATGGCCCTCCTTATGCCTGCACTCTGCTGTCCCCTTAGAGAGCAATTAGTGCAATTAACACCCCTCCCTCCCTAGCCTCTCACACCCTGCTGACACCCCCCCGCATCCTTCCCCTTCCCAGGCCACCTCGTCCTGGAGGAAGATGTGGAGCGCTCCACCTTCGTGATGGCCACGGGCCCGCTGTGCCCAGGGGAGAGCCTGGCCATCACCCTCAGCACGGCGCAGGAGCTGCCCACGCTGCCCGAGGGGGCCCTGCGCCTCCTCCTGCCCCCTGTCCTCGCCCCCCACGTCCCCGCCGCCCCCGAGAGCGAGCCGGCAAGCTTGTGTGACGACAGGTTGGCCCTATGGTGATTTTCACGGCTTCCTCAGTCTCTGCCGTCCTGGGGGGGGGATGCTGATGCTGGGTGAGTTTGGGGGGGTGGGCAGGAGCCATCACCACCTCTCCCCTCGCAGCCCCACCAGCTGTTTTGGGGGGCCGGGTGCCCGGAGCTCGCCATCCCCCGCGGCGCCTGCAGAGAGCGTGGACATCTTTCGGGGACGGCCCTGCAACCCTTTTCCATACGAGTTTGCCTTCGAGCTGCTGGTGAAGGGCCCCTGCTTGCTGGCAGGTAGCGGGGGGGGAGTTGGGGGGGTGTCTTGGGCGGTGTCGGTGGGTTGGGCAAAACCTCCTGAAACTCAGGTGACACTCCCTGGGATGGCGTCCCCTCGGTCCCCCTGTGCAGCCCCCCCCATTCCCTGGGCATCCTCTTGTGCTCCCTACTGGCAAAGAAGCCCTTTCCCCATCTCACCCCCCCCTCCCCGGGGCTGGGACCCCCCAAAGCGTCCCCACGCATGGGTTTGGTCAGCTCCGGGCTAGCAGACGTGATGGTTGGGAGGGAGGATGGGTGAGGGGGGGGTTGCAGGGTGGTGGGAACATGCTCCTGGCTGCCAGCCCAGTTAATCCCATTAAGAGCTGGCAGGGAGCAGGCACCGCCGCGGTGCTGGGTCTGGCACGGGCATGGAGCCTGTGGGGACCAGCACGGGGGGTGCCGGGGGGGTCTTCCCCACCTCCTCCTCCTCCTCCTTCCTGCAGGGCTGGAGAGCCCGTCCCATGCCTTGCGAGCTGATGCCGACCCCTGGGCCAGCTCTGCTGCCACCACCCGAGTGACCCTGGCCGAGCCCCACCGCTACGACAGGGACCTGGAGATCATCCTCTACCCCTGCGGTGAGGGGAGGACGGTGCCCTTGGCAGCTCTGGGGGAGATCGGGCATCATCCCCAAAGCATCCACAGCATCCTCCAGCCCCCCATGGTACGGAGCGGCTCCAAACCCCACTGTGCCCCCCCTCCCAGAGCCCCACCACCCCCACCTGGTGATGGAGGACGGCACCATGTCATACCCTGAGTACGAAGCCCACGTCCGGAGCCGCCGGGATTACGCACGAATTGCCAGGAAGGATGGCAGCAGCGAGAGACAGGTGACAAGGCACGGCCACTGCCGGCCCGGGGCGGGGCGGGGGGGGGCAGGGGGAGGAGAAGGACGGGGGGCAGTGGGATGAGGGTGAGGAAGACCTCGGCGTGGGCCAGGGAGTGCGAGCAAGCCCCCCCGGCTCGCAGGTGGCTTTCGTGCAGAAGCGTTTCCACAAAGACATCTTCCCCAACCCGGTGCTGATGCTGAACTTCTGCCCGGCGGCGGAGGGCGTCCCCGGGGACCTGCAGAGTGTCACCCGCGAGATCCTCTTCCTCGTCGACCGCAGCGGCCCTGTGAGCGGCCCCGACCTCGACAAGGTCAAGGTGAGGCACGGCTGCGGGGCCAGGGACGCTCCCGGGGTGGCCAGCTCGTAGCCAGCCCCTGCCCCGTCCCTGCCGTCCCCCTCAGGAGGCTCTGCTGGTGGCCCTGAAGAGCCTCCCGGCGAGGACACTGCTCAACGTGGCCAGCTTCAGTGCCAACGTCCAGCCGCTCTTTGCCTCCAGCCGCCTCTGCAGCAACGTGAGTGCCACCGGGCAGAGCCCCCCCAGCCCCTCTCCGTCCCCCTCGGGTGAGGGGACAGAGCGAGGCCATCTGTCCCCGCTGCAGGAGACGCTGCGCCGCGCCGGCGAGCACCTCGGGGGGCTGCGGGCGGAGGCGGGGGGCACCAACCTGCTGTCGGCCCTGGGCTGGGCGCTGGGGCAGCCCCTCCGCCACGGCTACCCCCGGCAGCTCTTCCTCTTCACACACGCGGCCACCGGCAACACCGGCAGGGTCCTGCGGCTGCTGCGCCGGCAGGCCAGCGCCCTCAGGTACGGCACCGGCACCGCGGGGGGGGCACGGCGTTCCACGTGTCCCCCTGGCCGTTCCCACCGGTTTCTCCTTCCGCAGCCCCGAATCTCGCCTCCCCCAGCCCCGAGGGCGTCCTTCACCCATCGCCTCCCCCAGCCCTGCTGGCTCGGAGCGGCAGCCATGGCAGCATCTCTGGCTGTCAAACACCCCCCTCCTCCCCGTGGCGGGGCTCCCCCAGCCCCGGCACTGGCCCGGCCACGGCTTTTCATCACCCGGTTCCCTCCTGCAGGTGTTTCAGCTTCGGCTTGGGCCCGCGGGCATGCCGGCGGCTGCTGAAGGGCATGGCCAAGGTGAGCCGGGGCCGCGCCGAGTTCCTGAGCCCGGCCGAGAGGCTGCAGCCCAAGGTAACGCCGGGGGGGGGTGGGGGAGGAACGGGAGGGGACAACACCGGGGGCCACCACCATGTCTGACTCTGTCTCCTCACCCCACCCCAGCTGATCCAGTCCCTGAAGAAGGCGATGGAGCCAGCCGTCAGCGACATCACCATCGACTGGTACGTCCCTGACAGCATGGAGGCTCTGCTCTCGCCCACCGAGCTCCCGGCCCTCTACCCCGGCGACCGCCTCGTCAGCTACTGCGTCCTCTACAGCATCGCCCGTTTCCGCGACAGGCGCCCGCCGGTACCACCCGACCCGGGGGGGCACCTTCCCGGGGCCACCAGCTTCTTCCCGCGCTGGGGGACTGACGGCGCTGCCCTCTGTCCCCCCTCCAGGGCCGGGAAGGGGCTCGCTGGGGTTCCCGGGGCTCTGCCATCCCCTCGCAGGAGGAGGTGGCCAGTCCCCGGGAGAACCAGCAGCCCCACCGCAGCACCCCGGGGTCCGGGGACACCTCCCTGAATGTCTCTGGTGGGGGCACGGAGGTGTCGGAGCGCAGTGAGTGGGGTGGGGGCCGGGGCTGGGGTGGGGGGCAGGCATGGGAACCCTGGGCTGATGGAGGGGGGGGTCTGTGCTCGCTGGGCAGGTGGGGACCCCGTTTCGGGGAGTGACATCTGGAAGCGGATTTACCAGCCCTCCTACATCCAGGAGCAGTACGTCCTGACCCACTGCTCCGTCAGCACCGACCCCAGCCGGGGGCTGCTCTCCCGCAGCTCCACCAGCAGCGAGTCCACCGGCTCCCGCGACGTGGCCCCCGAGGGTGGCTCCTCGGCCACTGGTGCCGATGCCACCTCCCAGCAGGGACAGAAGAGCCTGTCCCTCTGCGAGTCCTCCACGAAATCCGCCCCACTGCCCTCTGCCCTGGCCGGCACCAAGGTAAGGATGACGATGTGGTGTGAGGGGGGGGCTTCCTCCCGGCTTGGCTGGGGTCTCGCTGCCCCGTTGGGCCCAGACAAGGGGCTCCTGGGCTGGAAACCGGAGTGTTGTGGCCTGGATTTTAAGGAAGAATCAGCCATGGGTGATGTGAGGAGAGCCCTTGGGTGGTTTTGTCCTACTGGAAGGGGACAGCTGGGGACTAAGCAGCTGGTCCCCCAGCTCCCCAGGCCACTAGTCTGCTGGGTGGCTAGCGGCCCCCCTAGCCAGCTCAGATCCTCGTTAATGCAGCAGAAATTAAGCAGAAATAGCTGGGCTGGTATCAGGTATCGGACCTGCCAAGCTGGAGGGGAGAGCTGGCTGAGCTCCTGCCGGCTCCTTCAGCCCTCGGCCAACGCTGCCCGTTGATTAATTAACGACGGGGTGTGTCCCTGCTGCTTCACTCCTGGGTTTAAAACCCAGCCAGGGCGCAGGGATGGGGCAGCAGCTCCCTGGGAACGATGTCCCCAAGGCCAGGTGAGGCCAGCAGCCCCCCGGCTCGGGGACACGCTGCTTCCCGCTGGCACACGGCTCGGGTAACCGGCTCCAGCGGCGCAGCTGGTGGCCTTTGCTGCCGAAATGTCAAGCGTAAGTGATTTCCCTGCGGCGTAAATGATCCTCCCCATTCCCTGCCGCCGGGGACAGAGGGGGCGTGGGCGCCGCTGCCCTGTCATCGCCTCTGGGTGAAGCATCTCGGTGCAGGGACGTGGCTCTGCCCTGGGGACCCTGTCCCACTGCGGCATCTTCCAGCCTGAGGAACTGCACTAATAACTCACAAAACCTCACAAAAATCTCCGCTCCCCCCCCCCTCCCCCTGCCTCAGCGTCAGCCTGAGTCACCCCCAGGGATGTTTGCAAACTCCTCTGTCGCTCCTTCCCACACGTACCAGGAGCCTGGCGAGCAGCGCCGGTGGCCCCGGGGCACTGCCGGGTGCCAGCCCGCGGCACGGTGGGGCTGGGCGATGGCCAGTGGCCCTATAGCCAACGTCTGCAGGTGCCAAGTTAGGGCTGGGTGAAGGCTGGGCTCCGTGCTGGGGTGGCCATCAGCCTCCCCCACCGCAGGTGACGGTGGCCCTCAGTGCAGAGGAGCTGGCCCGGCGGAGGAAAGGTCTGGCCCGCGCCGCCATGGCCGGCCGCAGCTTCTCCTCGCCCCACGGGGAGCTGGACGCCCACCGGCTGCGGCGGGCCCTGGAGAAGGTGTCGCAGAAGAGGAACCAGTCGCTGGAGGGGCAGCTGGACCAGCTGGGATCCCGGGGACAGCAGCCACAGTCCGACGCGGCAGAGTCCAGTGGGTGCTGGCTCCTGGGGGGGCAGCGGGGATGGAGCCGGGTACCCCTCCCACCTCACTGACCCCCCCCCCCCCCATGTTTTGCTGTCTCCCAGATAACCTCCTCTCGCCCACCCACCTGGACTGGGACATGCTGGTGGAGCCCTCCTACCTCTTCAGTGCCTCACCAGTGCCCGAGCCAGGGGGGGATGCCAGCCCGGGGTGGGACAGCAGCCCCCCCCTGCGCTGCCAGGTGGTGATCCATGGGCTGCAGGCTGGCAAACCCGTGTCCTGGGCGGTGATGGCCTCGCTGGAGCCGCTGCTGCAGCCCCGGGAGGGGCTGGGCAGGGAGGACCCCCCGCCCCGGGGCAGCAAGGCCGGGGAGAAGCCCCTGCACCGTTTGGCAGCACGGTCTGTCATCCGGGACAGCGAGAACGCAGCCCAGCGGGAGGCCGAGCTGCAGCAGGGTGGGTGTCGCTGTGTCCCCGCTCTGACCCTGCCCCATCCCCAGCATCCCCCTCCCCACCTCTAACTGCTCCCCCCGGCAGGTTTCGCCCGCCGTTTCCGCCTGAAAGCCCTGCAGACCAGCAGAGCCTGCGGCGTGCCCTCCCTCTACACCCGCCTGGTGCCCATCGACGCTGCCACCCAGGTGGCCCTGCCCGCCGCCCCCGAGGTGTGGGGCACAGGTATGGCCGGGGGGGCTGGAGGGCTGGGGAGAGGGCAGCAAGGGGGCAGGGGCTGAGGTGGCACTGTCCCTTGCAGCCGGCTCGGCCAGCCGGCCACTGGCCACCGCAATGAAGAGCCGGCACCGCGGGAGTCCCCCTGTGGGTCTGGGCCAGCAGCGGGATGCAGAGGAGCAGGATGAGCCCCCCATCGCTGCAGGTACCAATCCGGGGTCCCCAGGGACCCTCAGCTGTTGGCAAGAGCTGTGGGTGCCTGGGAAAGAGCCACCAGTCTCTAGGGGGGGAGCAGGGGGGTAGCATCGCAGGTCTGTGTGGGTCACGGGTCCTGCGAGGGTCCCGGGAGCCCAGGGACCTCCAGGACTTTGCTCTTTTGCAGAGCGAGAGGAGACCCCCGGGTCCCCGGCCAGTGCCTCCTCCACCACCTACGGCTGGGAGAAGCAGAACGGCTCCAACGGTGGGTCCGGGGTGGGGATCCGGGGGGTGAATGTGGGGGAGACAGGGGTACCCCTGAGAGCTGGAGCCCCTGCTCTGCCCCACAGCGGGGAGTGGGACATGGCACTGGGTGCATCACGGCCCCCCCCATGCTGAGCTCTCCCCCCACTTGCAGGGCCTCCGAGCAGCCCCTCCACCGCCTCCATGGGCTCCCAGAAATCCACGGAGAGCGTCGCCGGCTCCAGGTGCAGCTGGGGGCCGGGGGGGGAGCCAAAAAAATGGCACGTTGGTGGGAGAGGGGGACAGTGGGGTTGCATGTCCCCCGATGGCTCTGGCAGCATGGGGGACACTGCAGCCCCTTCCCCACAGTGGGTTGGGGTACAGTGGCCCCCCCAGGAATCGCCCCCCCCGGCCCTTTGCCTGCAGGTTCAGCCTGGGCCGGCGCAAGGGTCCCAGCCTGGCCCTGCGGCCACCGTGCCTCAGCCCCGGCAGCGAGCGCTCCGACCACTGTGCCAGCCACGACTACCTCCCGCTGGTGAGCACCCCCCTCCCCGGCCCACTGTGGGGGCCCGCAGCCCCCTCTGCCCCAGGGTGCAAACTCTGCTGGCGCCCTGCTGCTACCTTCAAGGGCCCTGCTGGTTTTGGGGAGGGGATGCTGGACAGCTCCCCGTGCCCCAGGGACCCTCCTGCAGCCCCCACCACTCTGTGGAGGGTCTGTACCTGCCTGCCCCCCCCAGCCACCCCCCTCCCCTGCAGGTGCAGCTGCAGGAAGCCCAGGGCCCGTTCCAGCTCACTGAGAGCTTCTCGGAGGTGGTGCAGATCCCCCTGGACCGCCTGCGCCGGGCCTCCCCCTACGCCTCCCACCGTGCCAGCCTCAGCCCTACGTCCCCGGGGGCCAGCAGTAGCCCTGAGGCTGGGCCCCGCAGCCAGGAGGGCAAGGAGCCGGCTGCAGCCCCGCAGCCTGGCTCCCCACCATCCCACAGCACTTGCTCCGAGGTGCCCAGCGCGGCCGTGTGGGCGCAGGCCGACAGTGGCCACGGCTCCGAGTCCGACACCGGCCCCCACTCAGCCGCCCCCTCCGAGATGGGGGTGAGTTTGCAGGACACGGGGCCAGAGGACCTGGAGAGTGCCAGCTGGGCCACGGCAGTGGCCCTGGCCTGGCTGGAGCATCGCTGCGCCGGCTTCTTCGAGGAGTGGGAGCTGGTGGCGGCCAAGGCGGACGCCTGGCTGCGGGCCCAGCAGTTGCCCCCCGGGGTGGACGTGGGCTGCCTCAAAGGGGCGGCCCGGCACTTGTTCCTGCTGCTCCGGCACTGGGACGAGAACATCACCCTCAACATGCTCTGCTACAACCCCAACAACGTCTGACGGAGAGGACAATAAAGGTGCCTGGCCCCACGCTGCCTGCACAGGGGTCTCTGTCACAGGCAGGAGCTGCTGGCTCCATTCAGTCAACACTGGGGGGGGGCTTTCACCCCCTTCCCAGCCATCTCCTGTTGGGGGGAGCAGCCAGGGCACTAGGAAAAGCCGTGCTGGAGGGTTCCCTGGGCTGCATCAAGGGAATTAAAACCTTGAGACAAAGCAGTTTTGCAGATCCTCTGTCTTAACCTCATCTCAGAGGCTGTGCCCCTCCTCTGTGGGGCTGGGAAGGAGCTCCTACAGCCCCCGGGGCCCCTCTGCTCCCCCTGAGGTGGGGCAGGTGGAGGCACAGCTGTCCTGATGCCATCACAGCACAAGGATGTTGTGTCTGGGGAAGGGCACGCCAAGCTCCCTTTACTGGAGAAGTCCTGCCCATGGTGGGGGGGGGGGAGGGGTGTCCCCACACTGCCCCCTTTGCACAGTTCTGGGGCTCAGGACCCTCCCGGGGTGGCTGGGGGCAGCCTGGGAGCTGGGCAGGGGCAGAGTGAGCAGAAGGAACAGTTGCAGAGGCCAGTTCCCATCGTCCGGTCGGCCATGGTCTCACTGGGCCTTCTTGGAGGGGGCCGGGGGCTTCCTGCTGGGCAGGGGGGCTTGTGGGGCCGGCGGAGGGGCCGTGCCATACCAGAGCTGGAGCAGGACTAGTCCATGGCAGATGTGCAGGGAAAGGGAGCTGCAGACGGTGGAGGGGTAAGTGTTCCAGCAGAGCTCAATCACACCCAGCAGCAGCACCCTGGGGAGGGGAAAAGCCAGGGGTCAGTGTGGCGGGGGGAAAAAACACCAGCCCCCCCATCCCCAGCAGACAGGTGACATTCCGCCCCCGGCAGCACGTACTTGGGCATGTGGGCGAGCTTGGCAGTGGGGGTGCACCAGAGCAAGTAGGGCAGGGTGTGGAAGTACCAGACGTAGAACTGGTAGTGCAGGGAGCGGCTGCAGCAGACGCCCAGGAAGTTGGAGGAGAAGAGGACGAAGATGATCTGTGGGGCTGGCGTTAAGGGGGCAAACGTGGCAGGGTCTGGGTGCCACCCCCCAGCAGCTCCCCAGAACAGGTCGGTCCTGGCAGCGCAGCCGGAGTGGGACCCTGCCAATGCCCCTCCCCGCCCTGCCATCCCCCCCGTCCCCACTGCCCCCCATCCCCACTGCCCACCCTTCCAAAGGATATTGTTGACGGTCAGGGGAGGGGACGGGTATTTCCTCTTGGCAGGATCCTTCAGCAGAGCCAGGATGCTCTCTTTGGACCTAAGGGGGAAGCATAAATATGGATCTCAGCCCCTGAAAGCCTCTCCCACCCCCATCTTCCCCTGTGAACCACGATGTCTGGGCAGCGCAGTCCCCCAATCCCACCTGGAACCCCAGAACTGCAGCACTGAGGGGGCAGGAGGGGGTCGTGGACCTGTGTCCTGCACCACGGGGGCTGATGGGGATCGGCCGACAGGGACCAGAACCCCCGGGGAGCCTCGTGTCTCACCTGTGCCACCGGTGCAGCGCAAAGAGCCCCAGGCCAGCCAGGTGGGCCAGGAGCAGCCCCGCGTGGAAAGCCCGACTCTGGAACACCTCTTCAGGGAGGAAGCGCCAGTTCACCGTCCATTTGAACTGGAACTGGCGGCCCAGGTCGAAGGAGCGGGTCAGGTACCCGAGGGGGTTCACCAGGAGGAAGGGCAGCCCCAGGACCACCTGCCAGAGACACACCAGTGCCCTCAAGACGGGACTTCCTCACCCTTGTCACCTCCCAAGAGCTGCGGCACCATGCAGGGTGACAGGGACCGTCAGACAAAGATGGAAGCCCCACGAATTAGATGATTTATCAGTCTCCAGGTTGCTGTGTGGGGCCAGCTCAGACGCTGGTGCCACTGTCTGTCCCCCCAGGGGTCTTCACCCCGGCAGAAACAGGCGGGGTGCTGCGACGCACCTGGAGCAGGGCACAGATGCAGAGCTTGGGGATGCAGCCCAGGAGACCGAACCGCTGGAGGAGCAGGAAGAGAAGCCCGGGTGCGAAGAGCAGGATGTTCATCTTCACGGACACGGCCAGGCTGAGCAGAAAGCGGTGTTACTGCTGTGGCTTCCCGCAGCGGGGCCCAGGTAGCCTGTGCCCTGGGGCTGGGCTCGTTCAGCCACGGAAAGGAGTCCCCTCCCGGCCCCCAGACCCTCACCTGAAGAGGAGGCAGCCCCAGGACCAGTGCTCCTCCAGGAAGAGGTTGATGGCCAGGAAGAGGATGGCCATGGCAACAGGGTCGTTAAAGAGCCGCAGGACAAAGATGGAGTGGATGCGGTAGGAGGCACAGCACATGAAGAAGAAAACATACGGGGGGACCTTGTAGGGAACAGAGACACGAGGGCCATCAGCAGCCTGTCCTGGAACCCCCCCCGTTGCCACCGAGCCCTCCAAACCTTGCACCCCAGGCTGTTTTGCCCAGGCAAGGGCTGAGCAGAGCAGGAGAGCCCCCAGCTCCAAGCTACCTTGTTGGTTCGGCAGTAGATGCGGAAGACGAGGAGGAGGTTAAGGAGGTAGAGGCCGGCGAAGAGGTACTGGGCCAGGCGGATGTCAGCGCCGCGGCCCGTGGCGTAGTACAGGCCCAGGAAGATGTAGACGAAGCCAGCGGGGTAGCTGTGGAGAGAAGGGAGTGAGGGGCTGGGCCCCTCTGGGACCCCCCGGGGAGCCCAGCTGTCCCCATCGCTGTCACTCACACCAGCGGCCCGGTGTCCCCCTTCAGCTGGGTGTAGTCGAGGGTCCCATTGGCAAATCCCTCCACCTCCTCCATGTAGGCCTTCCAGTCGATCTCGGTGTCTGCGGGGACGGGGGGAGGTCAGCCGTGGAGGAGGCGGAGCGGGGAGGGGGGGGGGGGCTCCCCCACCACCAGACCCCCTAGCCTTGCCCTGCCACCCCCTTCAGCCGAGCCTCTGGCCCCTTCCTGTGCCCGCAGCCCACCCGCGTCCCCCACCCCTCCCGCCACCCCGGGTGGAGGATGCTGCCCAGATGAGGACGAGCTGCTCCCGGGGGCAGGGCCTACCCCTGTCACCCCCGGGGCAGGGCCTACCCCCGCCATCCCGGCCGGGGCCCGTCTCGGCGGGTAGGGCCTGCCCCCGCCGCTCCCGGGGGAGATCTCGCCTATCCCCCGTGCCCGGGGCAGGGCCTACCCCCGCCGCCCCCGCCGGGGCCCACCCCCGCTGCCGGCGGCACTCACAGGGGACCCGCCGGATGACCCAGAGGTTGACGCCGCCCTCGGCCAGGCAGAGGCAGGCGGCCACCAGCGGGGTGTACCCGGGCTCCAGCAGCAAGGCCCGCCGCTGCCGCCAGACCCTCCGTAGGCCCGCCGCCATGGCCGATCCCGGACCCTTTCCCGCCCCGGTACCGCGTTTCCGCCCGGAACGGGCTCAGGGAGGAACCGGAAGCGGCACGTGGGGGCGAGGCGGCACGTGGCGCCCGGTGCTCCCCCCCCCGCTTTCCCGGTATGGAGGGGCGGCGCACACCCGCCGATAAAGGCCGGTACAGCGCCTCTCAGAACCGCCGCCGCCGGTACCGGCAGCGGCGGTTCTGGGAGGCGCTGTACCGGCAGGAGGGCGCCGAGCCCCGGGAGTGGCTGGGGGGGCTCTCCCGTTACCTCCCGCAGCTGGAGCCCGAGCTGCGCCCCGGAGACCGCATCCTCGTCCTCGGTACGTGCCCCGGTGGGATTCGGTGGCGGCAGGGGGGGGGAGGGGGGGGATGTAGGGAAGCCGGGGAGTACCGGCCGCGAGGGGGCGGCGGTGCCGGTCGGTGTCACCGCCCGGTAATCCCGCTCCGCCGGCGGGATTAGGCGGGTGTAATCACCGATCCTGTTAGCGGATCAGCCGCCGCCGCCACCCGCGTTTATCGGCGGCCCCCGAGCTCCCCCGCCTCCCCCCGCTTCTCCGGAGCGGCGAAAGGAAGGGGGGGGGTGGGGGTGTCTGTGCCCGCCGCACCGGGGTGGGGGGGGCTGTGTCTTGCCGGGGTCCCCCCCGGGGTCTCCCCGGGGCATTGATCCCTCCGCCTGTGCCTCCATCCCGGGTGAGTGTGTCGTCCCCCCGCCCAAGACGCTGCCCGGATTTGCCCTACCGCAGGCTCTCTGGGGGGACACAGCTGGCTCCTGCCCCACGGCACTGGGAGGGGGACACTGGGGACACCCCCCCCCGGACCCCTCTCTGCCTCCCCACGGACGCCCCCGTGTCCCGCACAGGAGGGGGGGATCCAAGATGCGGGGGGGAGCTGCCCTCCCCCCATGTCGTGTGGAGCCCAACGCACCCACCTTGCAGGACGGGAGTAATTAAGAACTAGCCCAGCACTCACTAATTAGTGCCGAGGCGATGACCCACTCCCCCTCCAGCTGGGGGGGCTGCCTGGGGCCGGAGTGGGGCGCCAGCAGGGTTGGGGTGCGGGCAGTGCCCCCCGCGGGCCCCCCGATGAGCCCCTGCCCCGGCGCAGGCTGCGGCAACAGCGCCCTGAGCCACGACCTGCACGAGCGGGGCTACCCCGACGTCACCAGCGTGGACTTCTCCCCCGCCTGCATCGCCGCCATGCGCGCCCGCTACGCCCGCTGCCCCCGCCTGCGCTGGGCCGTCATGGACGTCCGCGCCCTCGCCTTCCCCGACGCCGCCTTCGACGTGGTGCTGGAGAAGGGCACCCTCGACGTCTTCATGGCGGAGGAGACCGACCCCTGGCACGTCTCGCCCCGGGCGGCTGCCGAGATGCACCGGGCGCTGGCGGAGGTGAGGGGTGGGGGGCAGAGGGTGGACCCCATCCCTGTTCGGGGCGGGTGGGGGTCTGGAATGTCCCCCCAACACCCTGCTTCCCCGGGGATGCCCCAGGCGCTGCCTCCGCCCCCCAACGCCAGGTCGAGCTACCCTGTGAAGGGGCAGCTGGGGGGCTGCCAGCCCTTTTGGGGGTGAGAGACCCCCTCTCCCACCCCGTCGCCCTCTCCCTGGGGAGGTGGATGGAGCAGGGGTCCCCCCTGGGGGGATGAAGGGGTGCTGGTTGGGGGACTGTGTGACCCCCATCCTGAGTTGCCCACTAAATATTTAGGGTGGGCTGTGGAGATGGGCCCCGTCCTGGCGTGGGTGGCTCTGGGGGCACCTGGGGGGGACACTGAGGTGGCCCTGCCTGCCCAGGCAAGGTGAGGACCATGGGGCCTGTCCCCGCCCCAGCTTTGATCGTTAATGGGGTCCCCATCCTCTGGTCTGGGGTCACCATGGCAACCCTCATCAGCATCGACCGGGCCATGGTGTTGCCACGGGGACGGGCGATGCCTCCGGCCCTGTTAATTGGTGGAGGCAGGGCCTGGTGGGGGGGGTGCGGGTCCTGGCAGCCCCCCCTGCCCCAAGGGAATGACTGCAAGGGTAATTAATTGCTGCATCCGCCCGGCATCCCTGGGGGGGACGTGGGCTGATGGGAGGGTGCTTGTGGCTACTGCCCCCCCCCCATCCTTTCTTGTCCCCCTGAGCCTGGGGGGAGCAGGACCCCCAGTGCTGGGGACAGTGGGTCTGTCCTCGCCGTGGGGGCCAGCCCTGCCCTGCCAGCTCTGCTGTTTGGCCAAATGACAAGGACGGGCAGCAGGGATTTAGTGCTGCTTTTCCCTTTTTTTTCCCTTTTTAATCCCCCGCTCAATCCCTGCCCTCCCCCCCAGCATCGCTGGGCACTGGCCTCTGCCCGCAGCTGGTCCCCACTGTCCTCGTCCCCGGGGGGATTCACGGGGTGTTCCCACCTGCTCACAGCTTCGCTGGACCCTCCACGCCATGGCTGCCCCCCCCTTGCCCCCACCCCCTTTCTCAGAGGGGGACCGAGGTTTTTGTGGCCTCTGTTCTGCTCTCCCTGGGGGGGACATAAGGACCTGAAAATCTGCCCTGGGGACAGCCCTGTCCCGGTGATCCGAGGGTGGTGGGTCAGTGCCAGAGGGGGAACAGCGCCCTCCTTCCCCCCCCGCCCCCCCACCCCAGCCCCGGCCAGCGGATGGGAAGGTTCCCTGCACCCGTCTCCAAGCAACGGCCATTAGTGCTCTGTTAATGAGGGATGGGATGCGGGATGCCTCTCGCTGGGCTCCAGATGGAGATCCCTGCCTGCCCCCCACCCCGGGGACCCCCCCGCCTGTCACTTGGGAATCCACGGGGCCGTTCCAGCACGGATGCATCCAGTGCCCTGCGGGAAGGATGCTGAGCTCGGTGCCCAGGCCGGGGGGGGGGGGATGCAAGGACCTTCCTTCCCCTTTTCCTGGCCAAAGCACTCAGGTTTGGTTCCAAAGCCCCCATCGCAACAGGGGGGTGACACGCAGTCTGCCTGTCACCTCTCCACCCCCTGCGCTGAGCCCTGGAGCGTCCCCACAGGATTAAACCAGGGCTCGGGAACCCCCCCCTTGGCCCCCAGCCCGCTCCTCTGCCGCCGCGGCTCTGCCCTTGCCCGGGGGGGGGGTGGTCTGGGGGTGTCCCTGCCCGGGGCAGGGGGGCTGGCGGGGGGGCTGGCTGCCTGCCCGCCCGCCCCGGGCGCTGCCTTTGCATGCCGAGCACGCCTGCGCTGGCCGTAAAAGCCTTTTGACATTGGATAAAGCCAAGCAAGAAAATTGATGTTCTTTTCCATCCTGTGAGCGGGGGCTTAGTTCCAGCGGGAGAAAATGGTGATTAAAAGGGTCAAAGTCCTTTTCCATCCAACCTGTCCCCCCCAACCTCGGCCGCCGGGTGCTGCTGGGGGGGGGGTTGGGGGGGGGTTGCTGGGTGCCTTGGGGAGGGAAGGGATGCGATGGGGGTCCCACGCTGCGATGGGGGGGAACCCCGTGTGTGTGTGTGGGGGGGCAGCTTTTCCCCGCGCCAGGGCTGGGTCTCTGTGCTGAGGGTGATGAGTTTGGGGGATGCTCTGGGGTTTTGGGGCACAGGGAGAGGTGGTGGATCCCCAAGCTGGGGACATGTCAGAGCCGAGGGGGGTGTCTCTGGGAGGGACGAGGTTAGGAGGGGGGATTTGGGGGTGCAGTGGGAGAGGCTGGGGAGGGAAGGGAAGGGGGGGGGGCACTGGGGATGGGGCTATCCCTGCCAGAGCGGCTGAACCTCACCATGTGTCCCCCCCCCGGGGGTTCTCCTGCCGCAGGTGAGCCGGGTGCTGCGCCCGGGGGGCTGCTTCATCTCCATCACCTTCGCCCAGCCCCACTTCCGCAAGCCCCACCTGGCCCAGGAGGCCTTCGGATGGTCCCTGCGCCATGTCCCCTGCGGGGACGGGGACCCCGCCGCCTTCCACTACTTCCTCTACCTCATGCGCAAGGGGCAGCCCCTCGACCCCTCCGACCTGGCCCTGGGGCAACGCCTGCACCAGCCCCCGGCCCCCCCCGACCCGCCGCCACCCCCCGCCCCCCCGGATGATGATGAGGACTACCTTCTTGCTATCCAGCTCTGACCCGGAGGGGGGGGGGGCTTCCCTGGCCTCCCCCTCATCCGATAAAGCCTTAAGCTGCTGCACCCTCGTGGGTGGGGGACAGGGAACCAGCGTGTGTGTGTGTGTGTGTGTCCCCAAGCTGCCCTGTGATGGGAGTAAAGGGGGACACGGACATTTCTCCCGGGGGAGCAGCAGGATGCTCCAAAGAGCGTGTGATGCCCCCCCCTTCCACCCCCCACCCAGGCTCTGGAGAGCAGCCAGGGCTCTGGGCTTTGCGGTAATGAAACCAAATCGGGTTTAATTCCACCCATCCATCCTGTGGGGAGCGGCCCCCTGCCATCCCCCCCCCCCCCGGCACAGCTGGGCTGGGGGCAGGATGGGGGGGTGCCAGCATTGGCTGTGGGGGGCAGGATGGGGGGTACCCTCAGTCCTGGGCCAGGACCCCTGGACCAGTCTCCTTGGCTGTGGGGGTGTGCAAGGACACTGTGTCCTTGTCATCGTCCCCCCCCCCCCGGGCCATGCGTGTGTGACAGCCGTGCCACCCTGTGCCGGCAGGGCTGGCTGCTGGCATGGGGGGGCCGGTGTGCGGATGCCAGCACAGTGGCTGCTACCGGGGGTGTCCCCAGGGTCACCAACACCCCCCCCAGGGTGGGCGACGGCGGGGGGCATGGAGGGGACCCCTCCTGGGGGGGACGGCAGTGACACACGGAAGAGGCGCGAGCTGCCGGGATGCTATTTCTGGCAAAAGGCATAAGTGGGTCAGGCGGTGCCCCCCCCTCCCCCCCCCGGGGAGCCAGCAAAGGACTCCAGGGTCAGGTCCTGTCCCCCCCTCCCCGTACCCCCCCCCAATCCCACAGCACCCCCAGAACCCACCAGGGGGGACAGAAAGGAGCAGGCGGCTGCGGGCCGGGCCTCGGTACATGAATGTATTTTATTCATCGCATTTTGTTCACCAGTACAGTGAAAAATGGCATTTAAATTTACAATGGATCATTCGTAGAACATCATGACACAAGTATCTTTTTTTTTTTTCTTTTTTTTTTTTTGTGGTTTTTTTTCCCTCAGTTTTGTTTTTTTGTTTGGTGGGGTTTTTTGTTGTGTTTTTTCCTTTTTTTTTTTTTTTTTTTTTTTGCGTCGTCGTTGTCGTCTCCATAAATGCCACTCGTAGGTTATTGAAAAAGATGACGAGTTTCTCATGCACATCAGACCCCCCCGAGAAGCTTCTTAAAAAATAAAATTAAATTAAAGTACAAAATTAAAAACAACGACTCAGGCCGGTCCCTGCCCTCCCCGCTCCCCCCACCCCCGAGCGAGGGGCAGCGCTGGGATCCCCACGGCCCCCGCAGCCGGCCCCAGTGGGCTCTGGCCCTGGCGCTGCTGGGGGGGGGGACACGACTGCGGCGGCCAATGGTGCTGCCAAACCCTCTGGCCAGTCCTGCTGCTGGCGGGGGGGTCAGGCCGGGGGTCCCCGCTCCCCTCCCCGCATCTTCTCCTTTCCTCGTGCTCCACGTCTTTCTCGTCATGTGTCCCGTCCCCCCCCCGTTACTTCCCCCCCCTCCCCTCGGTTTTTTCTTCTTTTTTTGTCTTTTTTTTTCTTATGGAAAAAAATATGAACCTTTTTTTTTTTTTTTCTGTTTGTTTGTTTGTTTGTCTGTCTGTTTGTTTTTCCCGATGCGGTTGCTTCGACATCTCAACATCAGCAGATCGTTTTTAACAAAGATTCGGATATAAAAATACAAATATGAGGAGTTTCTGTTTAAAAAGAAGCGTGCCGGGGTGGGGGGGCTGACCCCCGGGCGCCCGGGCCACCAAGCTCATGCAAAAAACGATGGAGCAAAAAATGTCTCTGGACAGCAGCGCTCCCCCCGGACCCCCCCCACACCGCCCCCTCCGGAGCCAGGCCCGCCCCAGGATTCGGGACCCCCCCCCTCCGCCAAGGGGGATGGGGAGGGGGGGACGCGCCGCGGCGAGAGAGGGGGGGTGTCTCTGCCCAGGGCTGCGAGGGGGGGGGGCTCGGCGGGCTGTCCCCTCGCCCCCCCGGGGGAGGCGGAGGGGTAAAGTGCATGGCTCGGGGGGGGAGGGTGGTGGTGGCCACGGAGCACACCCCCCCCCCCGGGCCGGTGCGGGTGGGGGGGGGTGGGGGGGTCGGCGCGGGCCGGGCCTTTCCCCCCCCCGCGTCGGCGGCGCCGCAGCATGCGGGGCACGGCCTGCGGGTCCTGCGGCGGGTCCCGGCTCTACACCCCCGGCGGCGACTTCTCCGTCATGCCCTTGAGCACCTCGTCTATCCGGTCATCCTCGATCACCACTGCGGGGACAGGCGGGGGGGGGGGGCGTGGGGGGGGGGGC
>JAOQGH010000051.1:242012-270113 GCA_025769975.1 Gallinago jamesoni
CCCCCCCCCCCCCCCCCCCCCCCCCCCCCCCCCCCCCCCCCCCCCCCCCCCCCCCGCTGGCAGGACACCTGGGTCCCCTGAGGGCCTGGCGTGGAGGGATAGGAGGCTGGCAGGGCTCAGCCCAGTCACCGTGGGCTCCAAACCAAAAACCCCAGGGAGGGGGGGACACGGTGGGCTGGGGCGGGGGCGCAGGCGCTGCAGCACGGCCAGGCGGCCACTGTGCTGGGCGGTTTGGCATGGCCGGGCTGGGGCTGGCGGGGATCCCAGCGGGTGAGTCACGCTGCCGCCCGGAGCGGTGCCAGGCAGGGCTGGCTCAGCGGGGTCCCAGTGCCCAGGCCACCACGGGGCCAGTGGCCTCCTGGGGGTGGCAGCGACCCGAGGAGGGGGGGGGGACACGTGGTAGGGTTGTGGGGTGGCGCAAGGGGTGCTGGCACCCTCCCCGTGCACGTCTCCTGCCCTGGGTCCCCTTGGCACCCATGGGCACGGAGGGGAGCGGGTGACAGCCCATCCCTGTCCCTGCTGGCCCTGGGGAACGAGTCGAGCAGTCTGGGGGAGCACAGGCACCCTCTGCCCTCCCCGTCCCACGCACCCCCTCGCGCCAGCAGCTCTTGGCAGGCGGCAGAGTGTGTTCCTGGCAGCCTGGCCTCTCCCATCTGGTATTTATCTCCTTCCCGAAATCCCTCCTGCTGCGGGGGGGATGCCCGGCTGCGGGGATAGGGCGGGGGGGGACCCGGGCCCCACTGCTCACTCTGCAGCATGGCAGTCACCATGCTGATGGGGGGGGGAAGAGGCTGGGGGGAGGGAGAAGAGGGGAACGCTCCCCCCCCGCCCCAAACACGGGTCCCAGGAGGTCTCACTGGGGGCAACACCACAGGGGCACCTTCACCCCAGCCCCAAACTGGTCGCAATGGGAGCTGCTGTCCTGGGGAGGGGGCACATCATTACTCACCCCCCTCAGCCAATGCTGCTGCCTGGGGCCTGCAATCACTGCTCCCCCACTTTCCCCCCAAATCCTGGGTGCCCCCGAGCTGCAGGAGCCAGGCGAGCCCATGGGTTGCCTGGGCAACTGCAGGCAGGCAGCGATGGGGAGCGGTCCAGAGGAGCAGTTGCCATGGAGACTGGAGGAGCACGATCGCCTTGGCAACAGTCCTGGTTCCCCCCCCCCCCCCTCCCGCCTTTGGGGCTGCATCTTGAGAAGGTGCATCCCAGCTGGGGGTCCCCTGCCCACTGCCCACCGGTGAGTGTGTCCCTGGGCAGGGAGACCCTCGGGGACCCCCGTGTCCCCCCCCCCCACTTCAGGGCGCAAAGGAAGAGGTGAGACTGAGCTTGGCTCCTGGGCTTTATCACTGCACACACCACTGCGCACTGCTCCCGCACCTCCCAACGGCCAAGGAGGGGGGGCTGACTCCCAGCCCCAGGAGCAGAGTGGGGACCCTGCGGGGAGGGAGGTAGGGACCTTGTCCCCCTCCCCGGGCGGCAGAGGGGCACTGTGCGCTGCTGCCAGCCCTGGGGTGTCTCTGTAGGCACATGGACGGGGAGGGGAGGGGACATGGTGGCACCAAGGTGTGCCACAGTGGTGGCTCAGGGCAGGGGGTGTCTCTGTCACCCCACCCTGGTGGCTGTGTCCCACCAGCCTGGGTGCAGCCCCCACCACCCTCCTCAAGGACAAAGCCATGTGCCGAAGAACAAGGGAAATGTCCTGTGTAGCATTTGAGGGGGGTCAGAGCTGGGGAAGGGGCACAGGCCAAGTAGCCACTTGCCACAGTGGGGCTGGGGTCTCTGCTTGGGCACTGAGCGTATTTCCCCCCAGGTCTTCATGTTTGGAGTGGGGGAGTGGTGTCCCTCTGGTAGGCAAAGTGAGGACAAGGGGGGTATAACTCCTCCCCCTCCAAAAAACAGAGGGGGCACACCAGGACCCTTCCCTCCCCACAGGAATCACTCAGGTGAGATTTCTGCAGGCTCCGGGCTGGGGCTCGGTTCACACTGCCCCTCCCCGGGCCTGACACCCCCCCTGCCCCCCACCCCCGTCTCCCCAGGGTGCGCTCAGGCCTGGTAGAAGGGCACCACGCGGTCGATGGGCCCCCGGCAGATGGGGCAGAGGCGGGTGGGCAGGGCCTGGAAGCAGCGGAAGCAGCAGCAGATGTGGCCGCAGCCCAGGAGGACGCAGTCGCGGGGCCGCGTCAGGCAGATCACGCAGGAGTCCTCGGGCCCCCAGTCCCCGGCTGCCTCCTCGCCCTCGGGCTCCTTGTCCTGGGGCCGCTGCTGGCCGCGGGCGCGGCGGTAGGCACGGCACAGGGCATGCAGGAGGATGGCCAGGCCTGCCGCAGCACAGAGCAGGGCAGCGCCCTTCCAGAGCCCGCTGGCCGACTCCAGGTCTGCCAGCACCGACTGCCAGTCCCCCAGGCACAGAAAATACTCGCCCCCCCGGGCCGGCGGCTGGAGGTGCAGGGAGCCGTCGGGGTGCAGGGCCAGCTCCCCGATGCCCGTCAGCCCGGCCCCCACCCGCAGCATCTCCTCCGTCTCCAGGATGCCCTTGGGCTTCTCCCCGCTCAAGTACTGGCCCAGCAGGTCACGGAAGCCGTGGGCCGGCTGCTGGAAGCGCTCGTACACCGTCTCCAGCGGCAGGCAGACGGCTCGGAGGGGGCTCTCCACGCTCACCTGTGTCACCGCCTCGGTGTCTGAGGAGGCCAGCAGGAAGGGGACAGTGTAGACCTGCTCTGAGAGCACCCGCTCGCTCTCGCTCCTGCAAGCGGAGCATGCAGCGCTGAGATGTGGGAAACTCTCATCCCGGGGCCGAGCCAAGGGCAGGGACTAGAGCCTTTAGATGAGCTGCTTTCTGCCTCTTAGATGGCCCCAGAGGACAAGGGTCTGGACCCACTGATGCAAGCCCACCCCTGCTGTCCCCTCCTATCACTCACCAGCTCCGGGCCAAGCTGTTCCAGATCAGCCGATGCTCTTTCAGAAGCAGTTTCTGGATCACGCCCTGCAGCCCCTCATGGTAATGGCTGGTCAGCGCAGCCTTGGCTGGCAGCACTATGCCTAAGGATGAAGGGAGGCATCGGGGACGAAGGAAGGGAGCCCAGCCCCTGTCCCCGATGTGGGGTCACAGGGTCTCCTTACCTTCCAGGGCAACGTAAGGCAGGCATCTCCCATCGGCCGCAGACACCAGTGCTGGTAAATCATCGTCAACCTGGAGCTTTGGGGCCTCCTGGAAGAGCAGGGACTGAGTGTGAACACAGGCAGGAGGGACAGACTGTCAGGCAGAAGGTGGGTCACGCATGGCTTTGTGGGGAGCCCTGGCAGGATGTCACCTGCTTGGTCCTGAGCATCATGACATCGGTACAAGATGCAGCAGGCTGTAGTCATCAGCGAGGGGCACCCAAACCAAAGGCTCTGGGCTGGGGAGCACAGGGAAACAGGGCAGGGACAGCGGGCAGGAGAGACATGAGGGACAGGGCTACCTGTATGCGTGCCACCACTCTGGCTTTCTTCCTGTACAGGTAGTAAAAGAGGCCGGAGAAGGCGAGGCTGGAGCCCAGACACAGCAGCTCCCCGGGCGTGATGGGCGGCGCATCCATGGTGCCAGGCGCAGGCGGCACACCTGCAAGGTGAGCGTGTCGGCTGGGGGACGGGGCCATGTCAGGGCAGGGGCAGGGATGGCCCAGTGCCCCTGTCCCCGGGGCGCTGCCACCCTCGGGCCAAGCCTGCCCATGGCCCCGGCTGGGGGCAGCTCAGCTCCAGCACCCATGGGAGCCCAGTCGCCCTGGCCAGCACCCCGCGCCCGGCCTGGCTCTGGAGGTGCCGGTCTCGGCCTGCACCCAGGACCGGGCCGAGGCCTAGCACCCGTGACCCAGCCCGGGTCCCAGTCGAGGCCTGGCAGCCCCAGTAGGGGCACGGCAGCCCCAGCCCGGGCCGGGCACCCCCGATCAGGCTCAGGTCCAACACCCCGGCTCAGACCCAGCCCTCCGGGTCCGGCCCGGTCCAGCCGCAGCCGCTCACCCCGGCCCCGTTGCCCCCCCCAGGCCAGAGGCGCCCAAGCCCGGACCCCAGCCCCGCCGCGCTGCCTGCTGGGAAATGTAGTGCGGCCGCGTGGAGCAGCGGCGGGTCGGGCGGCGTCCGGAAATACCGCCCCCAACGTCCTTCGCGCCGAACTACAGCTCCCGGCGGGCCTTGCATCGGTCGGTAAGGCGTTGCGGCTCCCGGCGGCCTTTGCGCCCGCCCTCATCAGGGTCCCCGGGCGGCGTAGGCTCCGGTGCGGGATGGGGCGTCGGGGTTCGGCCTGACTCCCGGGCGGGACAGGGTCACCCGTGCGGGGGAGCAGCGCGACCGTTTGGCCACCGCGGGGGCCGGGGCTGCTGTCCCCGCGCGGCTCCTGCCTGCCCTGGCCAGAGCCCACCAGGGGCCGCCCCCCTGTCCCCCGGCCGCCCCGCAGCAACCGTGCCCGAGCGGTGCTCGGTCCCCGCCGACCCTGCTCCGAAGCTGACGGTCTCCTTCCCCGCACGTCTGCCCCCCTCCCCCCATCCCTCGGGGTGTCCCCTCTCCCACCCCCGTCCCTCGGGGTGTCCCCTCTCCCACCCGTCCCTCCCCCGGCTTTTGAGTCACCCCCCGCTCCAGATCCCGCCTCTGTGCCCCCCCCCACCAGCCCCCAACACTGCGAAGGACCCGGAGCTGCCGGAGTAAGTGGAAACTGCGTTTAATCGTTAAATAAATTCAGCGACAGCCACCCACAGCTGAAGGCACCAGAGTCCCCGCCGCCGCCGCCCGCTGGTCCCAGCAGAGGTGGATGGGGAAGCCAAGCCGGGTCAGGAGGGGGCGAGGGCTGAGCGACGCCGGGAGGCTCCCGGCCTCCGCCTCTGGCAGGTCTGGGGGCAGGAGCCGGGGGGAGCTCGGCTCTAGCGCTCTCCTTGGGACCCCTCTGACCTGCCCGCCTTGGGGGGGGGGCGGGGATGCGGCACTGGGGGGCGCTGAGCTGTGTCTGTCTCTAGCACGCTGGGGTTGGGGGGCAGAGCTGCGTTTTGGGGGTGCTACGGCTTCTCTGTCAGTTGTGCCCGGCCCCAGGCTGTGGATGGGGGCTGCGGTGGGTGCCCGGTGTGGGGCTGTATGTGCTGGAGGGGGGGGGGCAGAGGTGGGGCGAGGCGGCGTGCGGTGCGTGCACGGGGGGGACCGCGATGGAGGGTGACCCAGGGGGTGGCCCCGCTCTCTGCCAGTGGGCCAGTGCCAGCAGCCAGCGAGGGCTGGGGAGGGAGGGGGGCATAGCTGGACGTTGTCCCCTCTGTCCCCAGCACCCTCCCCATCCCTACCACACCTCACAGTGCTTTCCGGGGTTCATGGGGGAGCCCAGGGGGCAGCCGAAATGTTCGACAAAGTCCCGGGAGTTGCTGAGGGTGCCGATGACGCGGAACTTGTCAGGGCTGTGGGGGTCGGTCACCAGCCCTTCGTGGGAGCTCTCGGGCGTCCGGACGGAGCACCAGACCTGCCAGAGCCAGGAGCAACCTCAGGGACCTCCCCCCCAGGTGGGATGGGGGGCTGTGGGGTGGTTCCGGGGGAAGTCGAGGAGGAATGGGGAACCCCGGCTCCACCTTACCTGCGCGAAGCCCACGAAGAAGAGCTGGTGGTTGGTGAGCCCCAGGGCCGGCAGGCGCTTCTCCTCCCCGTTCTTCTGCAGCCAGGACTTGTACGCCTGTGGGAGAGCCGCCCTGAAGCCCCGGGGAGGGTCGTGCAGGCACAGGGAGGGGGGGTCCCGCGGCACTCACGTTGTAGGCTGCCTTGAGGCCGCCGTTGTCGGCGATGTTCTCGCCCAGCGTCTGCCGGCCGTTGACCTTCTCGTGGTGGACGGTGTAGCGGCCATACTGCTCGGTCATGCAGGCCGTCCGGTTCTTGAAGGCCTCCAGGGAGGAGTTCTGCCACCACGGCCGCAGGTTGCCCTCCTTGTCGTACTCCCGCCCTGTGGGACCCAGCCGTGGGGTAGGACTGGGGGACGCTGGACACCCCCTGCAGAGCCCCCCCCCCAAGCAAGGTGGGGGTGCAGTGGGGACAGCCCTGGGGGCGCCTGGCACCTCAGGTCTGTACCTGGGAGAGATGGTGTCCCCCCAGCCCCGGCTCTGGGTGGGCTCCCTCTGGGGCTCAGCCATCCCCTGGTGCATGCCCCCTGTCCCAAGCCCCGTTTGTCACCCCGAATTGCCCCCACCCCCCGTCTTGGCTCTCGGGTCGGGGTGAAGGGACAAAGCGGAGGGGATGCGAGAGGGACATGCCCCGCACCCTGCTGGGGGGAGGATGAGGAGGGGGATGCAGACACCGTGTCCTCACCAAGCAGATGGAGCGAAAGCTGCACAGAGAAGCCGGGGGGAGGAATCGGCGGGTGCCACCTGGGGAGACAGGACGATAGAAGGCGGGGCGGCCGGGGGTGGGGGGGGCACGAGCACGCATGATGCGATGTGATGATGGCAAAGCGGGGACCCCCCGCGGCACCCCCTCCCCACACCGAGGGCAGGGGATGGGCCGGGCCGGGAGCGGGCAGGGTGGTGATGGGGGGTCAGGGCTGGCACTGCCGGGGGGGCTCTCACCTTGGTCATCGAAGGCGTGGGTCAGCTCGTGCCCCATCACCACGCCGATGCCGCCAAAATTGAGGGCTCTGCAGGGCCAGGGGGAGAGAGACAGGTAAGTGGGGGGGGGGGGGGGGATGCCATGACAGCCAGCCCCCCCTTCTGTAGCCCGGACACCCCAGCAGGGAATGGGTCCTGCTGGGGACACTGGTGGCCCCATGGAGACTTTGCAAGGTGTCCTGGCTGGGGGATGTAAAGCCTTGGTGGACCCTCGCCTCCCCCCAGGGCTTCGCTTTTTGGTTGTGGGGTGCCCATGACCCCCACCCCCAGGAGATGCCCCCCACCCCCTGCCAGGCTCACTTGGGATGGCTGCGGGCGTAGAAGGGAGCCTGCAGGATGCCGGCGGGGAAGACGATGCCGTTCTTGGTGGGCAGGTAGTAGGCGTTGACGGTCTGCGGGGTCATGCTCCACCTGGGGTGGGGAAGGGGGACAGGGGGACAGGCGGGGAGGGGTCCCCTCCTCCCCCAGCCCTCCTGAGCTGTCTCCCACCACCCGTCCCCGGGGCTGGCACCGCTGCCCCCTGCCCCAGGACCAAGGGAGAAGCCACCCCTGTGCCATCTCCCCCCAGGGGTGACCTGCAGCACTGACACCCCGTGGAGGAACCTTCCCTGAAGGGACCTAGTGCCACCCAGGCCGTGCTGTGACACCGTGTCAGCGTCACCTCCTCTGCCCTGCCCAAGCCCCCCCCTTACTGGTCGCGGTTGGGGGGTTTCCGGAGCTGGTCAGCCATCACTTTGGCAGAGAAGTTGTAGAAGTTGAGCATGTTCTGGAAAAAGGAGTCCTCTGAGACCTCGTACTGGGGAGGAAGAGGAGGGATGAGGAGGGGTCTACCCTGGCCACTCGGTACCGGGGCGGGCCCCGTGTAATGCCCCGTCCCACCATGGGAGGACCCAGGGCTGGGTGTGAGCAAGGACCAGACCCCTCCCCACCAGCTGGGTGTCCCCCTACCCCGTCGTAGACGTCATCCAGCTCCTTGTTGTCCAGGATGAAGTCGGGGAAGCCGATCATGTCGTAGATGGCATCTGCCTGCAAGGGGAGAGGCCCCAGCGGTGAGATGGGGCTGGGGGGGCACTTCTCAGGATGGGGGTCTCCCGCCCACCGCCCTCCCCAGGATCACCTTCTCCTTCGCAGCCTGCCGGGTCTTCTCATCCATCCAGTCCAGCTGGTCCAGGGACACTTCAAAGGCCGCCCGGATCTCGCCGATCATCTCCTCAGCCTGGGGAGAGGAGGGAATGAAGCCCCCCCGCCCCCCACAGCCCCTTGGGCAGGGACAGGGTTGGCAGGACGTGACCTCCCTGGGGCCGGGGGTCCCGTTTCCCTGCTCCCCGCCTTCTAGCCCTGGGGTTTGGGTGGGAGAAGGGGGGAGCAGAAGTGTCCTCACGATGGCCTTGCTGTCCCGGTCGAAGGTGGCTTTGACGAAGAGGGAGCCCAGGGCAAAGCCCAGCGTGTCGTCCGTGTTGGAAATGCAGGTTTGCCAGCGGGGCGTGCAGGACTGTGGGGGCAAGACAGGGGTCTGTGAGACCCCTTGGTCAAGAGGTGAGATGCTCCACAGCTCAACCCCCATCCCAGGAGATGATCCCTGGGTTCCATCTGCAGCACTCAGGGCTCAGCATTCCAAGGCCATCCCAAGGGCAGAGGTGGCCCCAGGGGGCTGGGGGTGGAGGGGGCTGGTTCCAGGGCCCCCCGTTACCTTCCTGGTGCCGTAGAGGGTCTCCAGCAGCCTCTCCTGGGCCGTCTCGAAGCGCTGGTCCAGGCTGGAGGCTGTCTTCTGCACCAAGTTCCAGATTAGGTAGTTGTTCAGGATGCTGCCGAGGGGGGCAGAGAGGTGCCATGGGCATGGGGAGATGCCCCAGCCCCTCAGTCCCAAAACGTGCCCCCCACCACAGGGTCAGCCCTCGGTGGGGCATGGCGGGGGTCTCGCAGACCCCTCACCTCCTGTCGGTGCCGTTGATGAGGTCGGAGACCTGCTGGAGGTAGGTGTCCCCATACACCACCACGGGCTCGCTGTCGGCCAGCTCCAGTGGGGCCAGGGCGTAGGACAGGTAATCCAGCCAGTCCACGGCAGGGGCCAGCGCCTGGGGGGGGACACGGGGACACAGCCCCCCAGTGCTTGGCTCGTCTCTGCCCCATCCTGCCTGGCACTGGGGGCATCCCCAGGGACAGGGGCCGTGCTCCCCGGGAAGGTCCCAAGGCCCCTGGTCACCCAGACCCCTTCTCTGCCCCACACCCTGTGGGTCCCCACTGCTCTCAGTGCTGCGGTACAAGGAGGGGACCCCAGGACCCCCCCACATGGAGTGGCAGCTCCCCCCAAACGTAAGGACTCAGGGGGTGACCACTTTACTCCAGCACCCAGCGCACGTCCCTGAATGGACGGGGCTGCCTGGGGCGTCTGGGGGGGCAGCAGCGGGCACAGACCCCTTGGTGCCCCACTGGAAGACCCCCCCTCGTGTCCCCAGAGGGTTTCCCCAGTCTGGGCTGTGCTGTGCCCACCTGCAGCTCAGCGATGCTCATCTTGTGGTAGATCTTCTCATCATCCCGCCGCTCGGCCTGGGGCACGGTGATGTTGGCCAGTTGGGTTTCGAAGTCCAGCACTTGCTGCATCTGGAGGCGGGTGGGCTCTGGGGCCCCCCCCAGCAGCGTCCCCAGCTCCACCATGTAGTCCAGGTACGCTGCCAGCACCTGGCAGGACCCCAAGCCCCCGCTCAGCCCCAGCAACAGCTCATCCCACCTCCCTGGGGGGCTCAGAGCTGCTGAGCTCCGTGTCCCGCCCCCCCCCCAGCACTGCTCGCCCCCCGCTGCCACAGGTGTCCCCGATCGCTGCCTGGTGCCCAGCCTCACCCTCTCGTTGGCCGTCTTGTTCAGGTAGTAGTCCCGGGATGGGAGGAAAAGCCCCGACTGGTCCACCTGGGAGGAGAAAGGGGCAGCATGGGCAGCACGGTGCCCCCTCCCCGCTGCCCACTGTCCCCTTGGTGCCGAGGTGCCCACCTGGATGACGTTGCTGTTGGAGCTCTTGGAGTCCGCACCCACGTACACCGTGAAGAAGGGGGTCGCCCGGTACGTGCCCGACACCATCTTGAGGACCTCCATGAAGCCCGTCTGGTTCCAGGAGCCGGTGATGTTCCACCCCCCGATCTGCCGGCGGATGGACCCGACGCCTCAGGGTGTGGGGGGCGTAGTGCCTGTCCCCTCCCCGGCGGGGCGAAGAGCTGAGCCCTGGCAGCTCGGCTCACGTGTGGATGGCCACCCACCTTGTCGATGAGCTCCACGAGGGGCTGGGAGCCCAGCTCCTCGATGCGCTGCTCCTTGAGGCAGGACAGGTAGTACCGCTGCGTCTTCCGCTCCGCCTCGCTGCTGGAGTTGAAGCTGGCGTTCTCTGCGGGAGGCTGCGGCTCAGCCCCGGGGCTCAGCACCCCCCCCCCGCCACTGGCTGTGGCCCCCCCACCCCGGGCGCGTGCCCACCGAGGAGATGCTTCATGATGGCCTGGTTCTGGTCCCAGATGCTGTTGAAGGTGCTCCACTTGGAGCGCCCGTTGGGCAGGGGGTTCCTCTTGATCCAGCCCCCGCAGGAGTACTGGTAGAAGTCCTGGCAGGGGTCCATCTCCGCGTCCAGCGCCTCCAGGATCTTGCTGGCCACCCGCACGCAGGCCTCCGTCAGGCACGTGCTGTGGGAGGGGTCTGGCGGGGAAGGGTCTGTGCCGGGGGGGAAACCGAGGCACGCGGCGGGGCCGAGCCCTGCCTGCACCCTGCGGTCCTGTCCCTGTCCCCCCCTGTCCTGCCCTGTCCCCCCACCCCGGCTGCGGGGGTGCCCCCCCTACCTCTGCGGTACTGGATGGCCAGTGCGACGACGGCGACGGCGAGCAGCAGGGCCAGGGCGATGGCGACGGCGCAGAGCAGCAGCTCCAGCTGGCTGCGGGTGGCCAGGCGGGCCAGCAGCGGCCCCGGGCCCTTCCGAAACCCCACCTGGGCAGCGGCAGGACCTGCCATCGCACCGCAGGGGGACCCCGACATCGCCACCCCCCCTCCCCTGCCCTTTCCTCCCCCCTGCCTGGCTGGGCTGCCAGGGCATCCCTCCTGGGTGCCCAGGGCACCAGCCCCGGTGAGCTGGTGGGGGGGTGAGGTGGTGCTGGTGCCCCCCCTCCCACCGCAAGAAAGGACAATGTCCCGGTCCCCTTCTCTGCCGCATTTTGGCCACCTCCCAGCACATCCCCGGGGATGGCCAGGGCTGGCTGGGCTCCCGGCCCCGCTCCCACTGCCCACCCGGCTGCGGGCGAGGAGGGGGCCGAGGGGGCTGGGGAGGGGAGGAATGGCGGGGCCGGGGCAGGGAGGGGGCAGACCTCACCTCCACGCTGTCAGGAGAGGCGCTGCCATCCCCCGCCGGCTCCGGCCCCTCGTCCTCCTGCAGCGTGGCACGCTTGTAGTCGGGCATCTGCCGAGGGAGGGAGCAGGCTGGGACGGGGGCACAGGGGTGGCTGCCCCCCACCCTGCCGTGCCCCCCCGGCTCTTACAGCGAGGGCCAGTGCCCGCTCAGTGGGTGCGTGGGGGGGCGGGGGCAGACCCTGACCCCCCTCGTTGCACCTGTGCCTCCCCCAGGGGCCATCCCCAGCCCCGGGTGGCCTCGGGGACAGCTGCTGGTGGGGGGCCCGGGGGGTCTCGCTGGAGCATCCCTCCTCGTCGCCATGGCAGCCGTGGCATCAGCCCAGCCGACAGGTGCCACATCGCCACGGAGACGTGGTCCCCGTTGCCAGGCAACCGTTGCCTGGTGCTGCTGCCTCGCCCCTCCTCCCCCGCCTGGAACTTTCCATGCAGATGTGCACCGGTCCGAAACATCTGGAAACACCTCCTGCCCCATCCTGGCCCCGGAGGTGCCCGGGGTGCAGGGCCCAGCCCGTGCGGGGGCAGAGGGGGCGCTGCGGGGGGTGTCAGCCGGCGGTGCAGGACCCCCCCTCGCTGCCCTGGCGGGACGGCTGGTGGGGGCTGCTCGCCGTGGCCCAGCCGGGAGCGCTGCCGAGGACTCGGGGAAGAGGGGGGGTGTTGGAGCTGAGCCAGCGGCTGTGGAGAGGGGGGACGAGTTGGAATAAAACGCTGGAGGGTTTGGTGGAAGGGGCTCAGCAGCGCCGCTGGGCACCGGCCATCCTTAGGCTTCAGAGTTAACGCCCTGCTGTGCGGCAGGCGGAGGGGGATGCTGCCCCCGGGGCCGGTGCCGGGGGTGGGAAGGATGGTGGGTGGGGGAGGGCGAAGCAGAGCAAGAGCCCCACGGCCGGCTCTGCCCACCGCCCCACCGCCGGGACGGGGAGGGGGCTTCGCCGAGGGCTGCTGCGGCAGCAGGGCACGGGGCTGGGAGCGGCCGTCGGCAGGAGCCCCCCACCGGGGTGGGTTCCCGGCGTTAGGAGGGACGGCTCGGCATCCTGCGGGCACCCCCACCGCCTCGGTGCCCCCGCCACGCTCCTCTCCCCCCGCGGGCGGTCCTCTTTCCCCCCCGGGCACCCCAGAGGCAGAAGCAGGACCTGATCCTGGGGCTCCTGCCCCCTCCGTGGGGCTGAGACCCGCGGGGACAGGGCCCCCTGCTCCCTCCGGGGGGCTGCCTTGGGGGGCACCCCTCGAGCAGCACCGCTGTGCCCCGGGGGGGTTCCGTGCCCGGCAGAGCAGCCCCTGCGGGTCCATCCGGCTCCTCCGCCAGACACCAGGCAGGGATTTGGGGGCGGGGGGGGGTTCCTCCCCCTTCTCCCCACGACGCGGGGGATGGGGATCCTCCAGCCGCGCAGTTTCCCGGCCCCGGGCAGCCCCTGCACCCCCCCCCAGCCTCCCGCCCCCCTGGCTCCTCCAGCCCCCCCGGCCCTTCCTCCCGCAGCCCCCCAGCCCCTCCACCTCCTCCAGCGCCCGGGATCTCCGCTGCCCCGGCCCCTCCTGTCCTCCTCGCCGTCCCCTCTGCCCCCTCTCGCCGGTACCCCCCCTCGCCGGTGCTCCCCCTCCTCGCCCGTTCCCGCCGTCCTGCCCCGCCGCCGCCCCGGGCACTCACGGCGTTTCCGAGCTCCTGGAGGGCTACGTTCATCCTGGCCATCCCGGGCCGCCTCCCGCTTAGCTCCGGTCCCCGCCCGGGCCGCGCCGGGCCCCCGCCGCCGCCGCCGCAGCGCCGCCTGCCTCCGCCGCCGCCATGGCCCGCACCGGGCGCCGCGCCGCCGCCACCGGGACCGGGACCGGGGCCGGGCAGGGATGGAATGGGATGGGATAGGGCCGCGCCGGAGGGATGGAGCCGCGGGGCGCGTCCGGGGGCGCCGCGGGGGCGGCGGGGAGCCGGCGCCCCGGGGGGTGGCTGGAGCGGGGGCACCGTTGCTCAGTCCCGTCGCACCGCTCCGCCCGGCCCGGCCCCGCAGCCAAGGTGACCGCCCTGCGCTCGGGAGGAGCCCCGCACCGGCACCTGCACCGGCACACGCAGGGGGAGCCGCACCGGCACCGGGAGCCGCACCGGCACCCGCCCCGGCCAGGGGACCAGCACCCGGGCTGACAGCCGGTTGCCCGCAACGCCCACCGGCAGGCTGACACACGTACCGGCACCGGGCTTCAGCACCCGGGGGGGCACACCGGCATTGCACGGCACCGGGCACCGGCACCGGCAGCAGGATGATACCAGTGCGCCGCCGCTGCAGCACGTCCTGTGCCGGTACCGGGCGCACACCGGGTGGATGCACACACACATCCCCCCCGACTGACAGCCCCGCCGCGGCACCCCGGGGTCACCGCAGGCCTGTGACACCCCGCACGGTGTGACACGGTCGCGCGCACGCCCGAGCGCGTGCCCACCGTCACGGCCCCCGCCGCCTCTCGACACCTCCCGGCCCCGGGACCGGCTGTCACCGCGGGCCACCCGACCGGGTGCGCAGTCCGGGGGGTCCCCTGCGCATACAGCCCGGGGGGGGTCCCAGCACGCGCAGCCCGGGGGGGTTCCTCAGCGGGCACCGCTCGGGGGTCCCGCCACACACAACCCGGGGGTCCCTGCGCGTACAGCCCCGGGGGTTCCCAGGACGCTCACAGCCCGTTGTGCTGCCCGCGGGGGGGGGGGGCGGAGCGGGAAGGTGCCCCCCGGAGTGCCCGGTGGGGGCGGCCCCGGCAGCGCCCCCCGCCCGCGCAGAGCGGCAGCGTGGGCAGGCGGGGCTTGCGTGACCACAGGTGTCGGCGGCGCGTCGGGGCCCGGGCTCGCCCGTCCCGGGTGGCGCCGGTGCCCGGACCGGGAGGCGGGGCTGGGGGTCCCCAGCGCTCCCCAGGACGGGGTGTCACAGCCTCGGGGCGGGCCGTACCCCCCCCCCCCCCCGGCTCCCGGTGCCGGTGCCGCGCCACGTGGTGTGGCCCCGCCCCTCGCCCCGCCCCCCGGCGCGCGGCGGTGCCGTCACGGCGGCGGTTGGCGGCGCAGGCGCGGTGCGGCGGGGGAGCGCGGCGGGGCGGCCATGGAGGCGGGCGGCGGCGGCGGGCACAGCCGGGTGCAGGGCGGCCCCGGGTCCGGCGGCGACGAGAAGCCCACGCCGCCCTGGGGCCGGGAGCGGCGGGACCCGCCGGCGGGGCCCGAGAAGGAGCAGGAGCTGGTGAGCGCCGTGCTGAGTCACGGCCCGGCCGGGAGCGGCGTCATCCCGCGTCACCGGGGCTCCCTCCGGCACGGGGCCGTGACGTCACCGGGGCAGGGGGGCTCCCTCCGGCACGGGGCCGTGACGTCCTGGGGGTGCCCGCGTGACGCAGCTCATGGCGGGAGGGGGACACACAGTGCGTGTGACGTCGCTGGAGCCGGGGTGGGGGGAGCCGTGATGCAATGGGGGTGCGCGTGTGACGGGGGGGACCCCTCTCTTGTCATGGGGGTGGCCTTTGTGCTGGGGGTCCCCGGGGGGCCTCCCTCTGGGTGTCCCCGGGGATGTGTCCCCCCTCCCCTGGTGCCCCTCTGTCCCTAGGGGTGTCCCATTCTCCCCCCCCCCGTGGTGCTGTGCCCCCCCTCTGTCCCTAGGGGTGGGGGGGGTATCCCCCATAATGGGACCACTGACCACCCCCCCCCCAGCAGCACTGGGGCAGAACGGTGCTGTGAAGGGGGGGGGGCTGTCACCATGTCCTGGTCCTCCTGCGGCTTGGGGTCCCCCCCTCCTGCCCCTGTCGCAGGGGGGGTCTGCGCTGGGCGCCCCTAACCCCGCTCTCCCCCGCGCGTCCCGGCAGTCGGAGGAGGACAAGCAGCTGCAGGAGGAGCTGGAGATGCTGGTGGAGCGTCTGGGGGTGAGTCTGTGTCATGTCCCCCCCCCCGGCCAGGGGCTGTGGAGTGGGAGCCCTGCCCAGGGCTTGAGTCCCTCCCTCCCTTGTGTGGTGGGGATGGTGGGGGGGGGGGCTCACCTTGAGCTGGGGGGGTCTCGCTGTGATCTGCCCCCCAGCCTTGGGACCTCTGCCCCCCCCCCCCCCTGCTCAGAGCCAGGGATGGGTCTGGGGGGGCTGGCAGGGGGGTGACGCTGGAACCGGCCCCTCGCTTCCCTCCGCAGGAGAAGGACACGTCCCTCTACCGCCCGGCCCTGGAGGAGCTGCGGCGGCAGATCCGCTCCTCCACCACCTCCATGACCTCCGTGCCCAAGCCCCTCAAGTTCCTGCGGCCACACTACGGGAAGCTGAAGGAGATCTACGAGAACATGGCTCCGGGGGAGAACAAGGTAAAGGCTCTCAGACCTGCCTCCTGCTGCTGGGGACAGTGGTCACGGAGCCCCCCCCGGGGTGTCTCACGCCAGCCTCCCTGACTCTCCCGGTGGATTATAACGAGCCGGGGCCGTGCCTGTGATGGCGTGTGGGTGCAGGGAGGGTGTCGTGTCCCCGGCTGCCCCCTGCCCGGTGTGTGTCTGAGCCCCCGGTGCTCTTTCCCCAGCGCTTCGCCGCCGACATCATCTCTGTCCTGGCCATGACCATGAGCGGGGAGCGCGAGTGTCTCAAGTACCGACTGGTGGGCTCCCAGGAGGAGCTGGCGTCCTGGGGACACGAATACGTCAGGTACACCTGGGGCGGGGGAGCAGGGCTTGGGGAAGGACCAGGGGCTCGGGGGGGATTCCCCTCGGACTCTGGGAGGTGTCCCCACTCCCTGCGCTTGTCCTCGGCTGTCACTGCACGGGCACCCCCTGATCCTCTCTGCACAGAGACCTTGCTGCCACAGCTTCTCTAATCTCTGCTCCTCACCCCGTTCGTCCTCTGGGCTTGTCCCCCATGAGCTCTCGTGGGAACGTGGAGCCCCCAAAAGCAATCCATAGCCCCGGCAGCAGCCGCTCCCCGGCCTTGGGGCCGGGTGAAGGTGGTTTCTCTGGTGGTGATGTCCCTTTGTCCCGGCAGGCACCTGGCAGGGGAGGTTGCCAAGGAGTGGCAGGAGATCGATGAGGCTGACAAGGCTCAGAGGGACACACTCCTCACCCTGGTCAAGGAGATTGTCCCCTACAACATGGCCCACAACGCAGAGCACGAGGCCTGCGACCTGCTGATGGAGATCGAGCAGATGGACATGCTGGAGAAGTACATCGACGACAACGCCTACTCCAAAGTGTGCCTCTACCTGACCAGGTGAGGCTGGGGCTTTGGAAGGGGCCTGGACCCCTGGTGGGACGAGGTTGCCCACTGTGGCCATCGCCTTCACGTCCGTCTCCTCCCCAAAGCTGCGTCAGCTACGTCCCGGAGCCCGAGAACTCGGCTCTCCTGCGCTGCGCCCTTGGCATCTTCCGCAAGTTCAGCCGCTACCCCGAGGCCCTGCGGCTGGCGCTGATGCTCAACGACGTGGAGCTGGTGGAGGACATCTTCACCTCCTGCAAAGATGTGTAAGCCTTCCCCGCCCTCGGGAGCCTTTGCCCGTTGCGGTGGGGCAGAGCTGGGTTGGATTCTGCCACCACCAGAAGTGTCCAGGGATTCGGAGTGAGGGGCTTGTCCCTGAAATCAGGATGGGCGAGAGCGGGCCATCTCTGGGTGGCTCCTGTGTGCCTCTGGAGCAGAGCAGGCTGGGCTACGTGTCTGTGCTCTTTGGCGACCGTGTGTTGGTGCTGGGGCTGGCCGCTGTCTGGGCGCTTCTGAAGCCATCTCCCTTCCACGCAGAGTTGTCCAGAAGCAGATGGCCTTTATGCTGGGTCGCCACGGGGTCTTCCTGGAGCTGAACGAGGATGTGGAGGAGTACGAGGACCTGACCGAGATCATGTCCAACGTCCAGCTCAACAGTAACTTCCTGGCCCTGGCCAGAGAGGTGGGTGTCCCAGCTGGGAAAGGAGCCCTGTGGCTACCGGACTCTGCGGCAAGATCCCTCATCCCTACAAGCTTGTCTGGGCAGCTCCTGGAGAGGTGGCCCTTGTAGGGCGGTCACCCTGGGGCGTGCTGACCCTGCTCTCCCTTGTCTCTGTAGCTGGACATCATGGAGCCCAAAGTGCCCGATGACATTTACAAAACCCACCTGGAAAATAACCGTAAGGGGAATGACCCTTGTTTTGTCCCTGGGGGTTCCTCCCGTGGGGTGCTCCCGGGGCCGGTGCAATCAGCTGCGTACCCCGGGGTGGGCAGATGGCCCCCCTAGTCTCCTCCCTGGCCTGGAGCCCACCCAACTCCATGGATTTTGGGCTCTTCCTTCCTTCCTGTGGGTGGTGGGACAGGTCCTGCTCTCCCCCTGAGTCTGGGAGGGCTGGCAGGGCTCCTCTTGCTGCTCGGCTCACCCCGACATCGTTCCCCAGGGTTCGGGGGGAGCGGGTCCCAGGTGGACTCAGCCCGGATGAATTTGGCCTCCTCCTTCGTGAACGGCTTCGTGAACGCGGCCTTCGGGCAGGACAAGCTGCTGACGGACGATGGCAACAAATGGTTGTACAAGAACAAGGACCACGGTGAGGGAGCCGTGGGTGGCCAGGGGTGTCCCTCGGCTTTAGGGGTGCTGCCCCTGCCCCTTCTGGGGACCCTTCTGTGGTCCCCGGCCAGCGCTGGACCCAGCAGGGCTGATGGGGGCCCTTCTTCCCGCAGGGATGCTGAGCGCCGCGGCCTCGCTGGGCACCATACTGCTGTGGGACGTGGACGGGGGCCTGACGCAGATCGACAAGTACCTGTACTCCTCGGAGGATTACATCAAGGTGGGGGGCTCTGCGGCTGTAGCCGGGGGTGGGGGGCTACTGGTGGGGGGGCCGGCCTTGCCCACCGCCCGGCACGGTTCCTGCCTGCAGAGGGGCTGGATGCCCTGTGAAGTGGGGGGCTCCTGGGGGCTCCACCTTCGGGGTTCCCTTGTCACAGAGTCGGCGCTGGGCTGCTCGGCTGGGTCCGGAGTGGCATTTGTCACTTGGTACCAACTCGCCTGTCCCCGGGGAGCGGGTGTGACATGGGGGGTGACACGAGTCGGTGGCTGGGGGGGGGATGGGGCTTTGTGCCGGTGGCTGGTGCGTGACGGTGCCTCCCCCCCTGCAGTCGGGGGCCCTCCTGGCCTGTGGCATCGTCAACTCGGGGGTGAGGAACGAGTGTGACCCTGCGCTGGCCCTCCTCTCCGACTACGTCCTCCACAACAGCAACACCATGAGGATCGGAGCCATCTTTGGGTGAGGGCCTGGCCCCAGCCCCCCGGCGCTGGGCAGGGTGGTGTGTGTGTGTCCCCCTTGTTGTCCCCCTCGTTGTCCCCCTCATTATAGAATCATAGAATTGTCCTGGTTGGAAGGGACCTTAAAGATCATCTAGTCCAACCATCAACCTAACCCTGACAAAAATCACTGAAACATATTCCTAAGGACCATGTCAACCTGTCTTTGGAACACCTCCAGGGATGGTGCCTCAACCACTTGTGGCGGTGTGCTCTCCCTGTTCCCTTCCCCCTGGCTCCTGCTTGGGCCTTGGCCACCATGGCCATCACAACAGTAGCTGCGATAACTTGTATCTGGACTTTGGGGGAAGGCTGGCAGCAGTCAAAATACTGTCTGGAGTGGGGACCTAGAAATTTTATTCTCATCAGAATATGGCTATAGGTCAATTATCTCACTCTATATATTATATATCTATAATTATCTCACTCATTGTCCCCCCCGCCTCACGCTCCCCGGTCTCTCTGCAGGCTGGGGCTGGCCTACGCAGGCTCCAACCGCGAGGACGTGCTGACTTTGCTGCTGCCCGTGATGGGGGACTCCAAGTCCAGCATGGAGGTGAGGAGGGAGGCCAGTTCCCACTCCCCCAGCAGCTCCTGGGGGTGCAGAGTCTGTCCTGGGGGTTGGGGCTCCAGGAGCCCGTCCCTGCGTGGCGTTGGGCTGTGCCGGAGGAGCACGACCCTGTGTGGGGGCCATCTCGCTGTGTCCTGCAGCGCGTCTCCTTCTCTCCATCTCCAGGTGGCTGGTGTGACCGCCCTGGCCTGCGGGATGATCTCGGTGGGCTCCTGCAATGGGGATGTCACCTCCACCATCCTCCAGACCATCATGGAGAAGTCGGAGACGGAGCTGAAGGACACCTACGCTCGATGGCTGCCCCTCGGCCTGGGCTTGAACCACCTGGGTACGGTTGGGACAGTGCCGGCAGAGCCCGGGATGGGGCAGGGGTCTTCCTCGACTGTGGTGCTCTGACCCCCCACCCCACCTTTTCCCCGGCAGGGAAGGGAGAGGCCATTGAGGCCATCTTGGCGGCGCTGGAGGTGGTGTCGGAGCCGTTCCGCAGCTTCGCCAACACGCTGGTGGACATCTGCGCCTACGCGGGTGAGTTGGGCTGGGGAGGCAGGACCCCTCCTGCTGACCCTGTCCCCCCTCCTGCTGACCCTGTACCCCCTGCTGCCCCCCCGCCAGGCTCAGGGAACGTCCTGAAGGTGCAGCAGCTCCTGCACATCTGCAGCGAGCACTTTGACTCCAAGGAGAAAGAGGAGGACAAGGACAAGAAGGACAAGAAAGAGAAAGAGAAGAAAGAGAGCTCCGCTGACATGGGGGCTCACCAGGTGGGGACACGTGGGGTGGGACCCGTGCCCTGCTGCAGAAGTGGCTTTGGGGTGGTCCTTCAGCCACTTGGGGGGTCAGGGTGGGAGGAAGAAGGCCCCCCCGCAGCATCCCCTGCTCTCCCCACACCCCTGGGCTCAGGGTGGGCGCGGGGGGCTGTGAGAAGTTGGTGGGCTCAGTGCCTGTGTCCCCCCCCAGGGCGTAGCGGTTTTGGGGATCGCACTCATCGCCATGGGCGAGGAGATCGGCGCCGAGATGGCCCTGCGCACCTTTGGCCACCTGGTGAGTGACCTGGGGGGACAGCACAGAGCGGGGAGGGGACCCAGCTCTTGCCTCGTGTCACCGTGGACCCGGCGCTGGGTCTAACGCCCACTTCCCCCCCCCTGCAGCTGCGGTACGGGGAGCCCACCCTGCGGCGGGCCGTGCCCCTGGCCCTCGCCCTCATCTCCGTCTCCAACCCCCGGCTCAACATCCTCGACACCCTCAGCAAGTTCTCCCACGACGCCGACCCCGAGGTCTCCTACAACTCCATCTTCGCCATGGGCATGGTGGGCAGTGGTAAGCCCTGGGGGCACGGCTTGTGGGGTAGGGGGAAGGTGGGAGACCCCATCCGTGTACCCCACTCTCTGCCCTATGCACCCCCTCTTCCCCAGGTACCAACAACGCCCGGCTGGCCGCCATGCTGCGGCAGCTCGCCCAGTACCACGCCAAGGACCCCAACAACCTCTTCATGGTGCGGTTGGCCCAGGTGAGGACCCCGACGGTGGGGGGGAAGGGGCAGGTTGGGGTCCCTGCGCTGGGTGCGGGAGGGCAGTGGTGTCCTAGGGGTGTCTCCCCCCGCACCGGGGGTCCCGGGTGTTCCCCCACCGGTGTCTCACGTGCTTTCTCTGCCCCACCAGGGCCTGACCCACCTGGGCAAGGGGACGCTCACCCTGTGCCCCTACCACAGCGATCGCCAGCTCATGAGCCAGGTGGCCGTGGCTGGGCTACTGACCGTCCTCGTCTCCTTCCTGGACGTGCGCAACAGTGAGTGGGCTCGTGCCCTGACACCCCCTTGCTCCCCCCCCCCCAGGACAGGCACCCCTCAGCCCCCTTCCTCCTGTCTCCCCCCAGTTATCCTGGGCAAGTCCCACTACGTGCTCTACGGGCTGGTGGCTGCCATGCAGCCCCGCATGCTGGTCACCTTCGACGAGGAGCTGCGACCCCTGCCCGTCTCCGTCCGGGTGGGACAGGTAAGGGGCAGCCGGAGCCAGGGATGGGGTGTCCCCCCGTGTGCCCCCCAGGCTCTTACCTGGCTCCTCTCTGGCAGGCTGTGGACGTGGTGGGCCAGGCAGGCAAGCCCAAAACCATCACGGGCTTCCAGACCCACACCACGCCGGTGCTGCTGGCCCACGGCGAGCGGGCAGAGCTGGCCACGGAGGAGCACGTGCCCGTGACCCCCATCCTCGAGGGGTTCGTCATCCTACGCAAGAACCCCAACTATGACGTTTGAGCCGAGGGGGGGGGGCTGGGGGCGTGGGGTATAGGTGCTTTGGGGGGTGTGGGGGGAAAAACTTAGTTTGTTTGTTTTTGTTACCAAGAGTCAAGGAAATAAACTATGAGGACTGTAGTGCTGCCCCCCCTCCTTGTGCCGGGGGGGTGGGATGTGAGCCCCTCGGGGGTCCCTGCTGCGCGGGGGGAGCCGGGGGTGAACACAGAGCCATGGGGTGCCCCCCTTCCTTCTCGGCTGTGCCCCTGCAGCCCCCCAAGTGTCCCTGTGCCCCCCCGGCCTGCTCTGCTGGAGGATCCGGGGTGCCCCCCGGGGCTCTGCCGGAATTCGGTGCTGCCCAGAGGTGGGAGCTGGTGTGGGGGGTGAAATGGGTTGGGGGGGTGGCCATGGGGGGGAGGTGCTTTTATGAACGAGGAAAGCCCTGTCCTGGTTCCGTCCCTCCCGGGGCCGTGGGAGGCTGCGTCCGGGGGGCGGGGGTGCTGTCTCCCGGTGTGGGGGGGGGTCAAGGGGCCGTTTCCTGAGCGGGGCCATGACCCCCGTGGGTGCGGGGTGCCTCCTGCGTGGGGGCTGCAGGCGCTGGAGGCGCAGATGTCAATGGGGGCAGGTGCCGGTACCGGTTGCGGGTGCAGATCACCGTGCGGGTGCCGGTATCGGGTGTGTGCCGGTATGGGGTGGCGCCGGTCCCGGTGTGGGGTGGTGCGGGTGCCAGTCTGGGTGCCGGTATCGGGTGGTGCGGGTCCCGGTGCCGGTACGGGGTGGTGCCGGTGCCGGCACGTGCCGCCGCAGGAGGCGGGCGGGGGAGGGCCGCCGCGGTGGGCGTGGCCGACGGGGAAGGTGTGGCTCGGGAGGGGGGAGGTGTTCCCTGCTCCGCCCCTCGGCCGGGTGGGAGGGAGGGGCGAGCTGGTGGCCACGCCCCCGCCACGTGACGGCGCCGGCAGCCAGGCTCCGGCGGGGGCGCCGGCGTCACGTGGGGCGGGCGGTGCCCGGAGCGGCTTCAGGCGCGCGCGCGCGCGCGCGGCCGGCGCCCCGCCCCCTGCCCCTCCCCACCCCCCCTCCGCGCGGCTCCCGGCCCCGCCCCTGCGCGCGGCGCGGCTCCGGAAATGGTCGTGCTGCGCTGCGCTGCGGCTGCGTCGGGCCGCGCGCGCTGAAGGAGACTGAAGGTAACGGGCGGGGGCGGGGCGGGCGCGCGCCGCGGGGGGGGGGGCGGGCGGGGGAGGGGGAGTGCGGGGGGGGGGGGGAGGGGGGTACCGGTACCGGGCCTCGCGCCGCCCTCCCGGGCCTCGCGCCGCCGGGCCCCGCCGTCGCCGCCGCCACCACGTGGGCGCCGCCCCGCCGCCCCCCCCCCGCTCCACCTCCCACTTCCCTCCCCTCCCCTCCCTTGTGCCGGTCCGGCCCGTTCCGGCTCCGCCACCCCGGGGTGTCCCGCGCGGCGCCGCTCCGCGCCCACGTGCCGGCCGGTGCGCCCCGCCGCCGCGCACGTGCTCCCGCCGCCGCGCCCGCCTAGGCCCACCGCCGCCGCCGCACGTGGTGCGTGCCCTGTCGCCCCCGCCCCGCCGCGCCCCGCCGGTACCGGTGTGGCGGCGGGCCATGGCGGCGGCCGGCAGTGACACGTGTCCTTGGCAGAGGCCGCCGCCGCCGCGGGGGGGGAGGGGGGAGGGGTAGAGCGGGGCCGCTGGATGCCAAACCGGGCCCGGCGCCGCGCCCCGGCCTCCCGCCGACAAGATGGTGCCGGCGCCTGGGGCCTGCCCGCCGCCCCGGTACCGAGCCGCCCGCGGGCGAGGCCGGGCCGGAGCCGGCTGCTCCCGAGCCGGCGCTGCGGCCTGCCCCGGCCCTGCCGCCTTGTGTCCCTCCCCGCGGGCCCGGCCCTGCCCGCCGGTCCGGGCTCGGCCGCGGCCTGGCCCTCCCGGGCCCCCCGCCCCGCGTAGGCCGCGGCCTCTCCCGGCGCAGGGAGCGGGCGGCGGCGGTTCCCCTTTCCCCCCCAGTCCCGGGACGGGACCTGCGGACACCGGGGGTGGGGATCGGGGCCGCCCCCCCCGCCGCGGGTCCCGGCTGATGCCTGTCTCTCCCCTCCTCCCGCAGTCAGTCGGATGAACGGTCTCTGCAGGCCCGCTCAGCCGGCCCAGGTTTTTCCCGCGGGGGGGTGAGTATCCCACTCGCTCCCGGGCATACCGGCGGGGGGTGGGGGGGCGGCCGGGTCTGGCTGCGCCATGGTTGTCCTCCCCCGTGTGACACCCCCCACCCTCTTTTTTGGGGTGACCGGTGCCAAGGCCGAGCTCGGGTGGCCCAGGGCCTGTGTCCTGGGGCTGGACAGGCCGGGCCCTCGGTGCCCGGGTGAGCAGGAGGCTGGGGGGGGGAAACTGGGGGGGGTGCAGCTCAGATCCCTCCACCTCTGAACCCCCAGCAGGACCTGTCCCCACTGAAGGACCCCCACACACGCCAGGCTACAGCCCGGGAGGGGGTCAGGGCACCCCAGGGGTGCCGGTGTGGCCCGGGGGTGGTGGGACACACCTGGCAGCGCTGACATGGCCAGGCATCAGGTTGTGGGGGGCACCGCGGGTGTCCCTCACCGGGTGGGGGGCACCGCCTCTCCTTCCTGCCCCGGTGGCCTTTGCACTGGGGCGGGGAGAGCGGCACCGGCTGCCAAGTCCCTCCCGGGACAGCTGGGAGGGTGCCGGTGGGGGCTGGGGGCTCCCCCCAGGGCTGGGCAGCGTCGGCAGTGCGGGGGGTGGGGGGGACGCGGGAGCTGCTCCCTGCCCTCCCCGGTAGGCGTTTGTGGCGGGGACCCGGCAGCACCGGCAGGAACAGGTTTGGCCGGCCGGGGGAAGTGCTTTGTAGGTCAGCCGGGGTGGAGCCGGGCACGGCAACGCCGGGGTGCTGCCGGCCCCCCCAGCCCCCCCGCAGCCAGGGGTGGCCTGGGTGCCTGTGGCGGGGTCACGGGCTACCAGCCGGGCTCTGTGGGGTCACCTCGGGTGGGGGTTAGTGCCACCGGTGGGTTTGGGGCAGGACAGGGGGTTTTGTGTGGTCCGGTGGTGTCCCCCCCTCCCTGTGCCCCAGGAGGGGTGGCTGGGGGTCTGTGCCCTGGCGTGTTGCCATCTGTAGGGGGTCTGGCTTTGCGCTGAGGGGCTGGAGGTGCCCTGTTTTGGGGGCTGGCAGGGGACAGATGGCCACCTCCGTCTGACGCCCGCTGTCCCTGTCCCCGCAGATAGCGAGGGGGTCCTTATGCCCAACCCCATGAAATGAACAAAGCTCCACAGCCCACAGGAGGAGCCCCGACAGCCCCGCACCCTGCCCCTTCTCCCGGACTGCCGCAGGTAACCGAGGCCCTTCAGGGTGGGGAGGGGGACACCCAGCTTTGCCCACCCCTTGTCCTGGTTTGTGCCGGGGGGCGGCGGTGCCATCTCCTTCCCTCCCTGCCTCCCCCCAGCCGACGTTCCCACCCGGTCAGACGGCACCTGTGGTTTTTAACCCGGCACCGACCTCACAAATGAATACGCCTTCTCAGCCGCGCCAGGTAAGGGCCGTGCCCTGGGTCGGAGGGGGCGATGGGGAGGGAAACAGCAGCTCTCTGCCTCCTGGCCCCCACCGCTGTGCCGCCCGGGGGTGCGAGGAGCCCCACGGTGCCCCTCGGGGCTGGCGTACGCCTGCGAGGGGGAGCGTGCCCACCGTCCGCACCACGACCAGCTCTGGGGACGGGGATCGGACGCCTCCGGCTGGGGGTACCCACCGAGTGACTGCTCTTCTCTCCTTCCTCCCCTGCCCCAAAACTCCCTCTCCTCCTCCTCCTCTTCCTCCTCCTCTCAGTTTCCAGCAGGGCCTCGGGCTATTCACCAGCAGGTACTAACCCGCTTCCCCCTCCCTGCATGCGAGCCCCCTGCCCCGACACTGCACAGGAATGCCCGCCCCAGGCACCAAGGGGCCAGGGAGCACCTGGGGGACCCCAGAGCTGGGGCAGGGGCTGGGCTGGGGAAAGCTGAGGACACCTGCTCTGCTTTGGGGGGGGGGTTTCCCCTGCAGTGTCATCCACAGTTTTCTCCTTGCATGAAGCCTGTGGCATGTGGCTGTGCCTGTGCTAACCCCGGCCCAGGCTGCTGCTTCTGCCTGTGCCCTTCTTCATCCTCCTCTTCCTTCCCACTTCGCGGGGGGTCTCCCAAGGGCCGCGCAAGGCTCCGTGCCTCCGTCAGCCCTCTCGTGAGGCACTGCTGGGGACGGATCTGGTGATGTCCTTGGCTGTGCCGGCTGGGAGCCCCTCAAACCCTTCCCTGCCCCTCGGGGGGGGTCCCTACAGGGGACGTGGGCCCCCCCAGCCTGCTGTCCCCTCCTCTGCCTGCCGCCCTGCCTCCGAGCCCTATCCCAAGGCGGGTAACTCCTGTCTCTCTCTTTCCCCTCTCCCCTCTCTCTGCGTGCGCTTGCTAACAGGGAGGATTCAGGTCTCTTCAGGTAACGCTTTCTCCTTGCCCCGGGGGTCCCTGCGCGGACCCTTCCTTCCCCCCCCGCCGCCGGGCTCCAGGGGACGCTCCTGCCGGGCTGGGGTGAAGGGCAGGGGCCGGGGAAGAAGCCCCTCCACACCGCCCCCCCCCTCCCCGCTGCCCCAGAGCTGTCCGGCCCCGGCGGGACTACATGTCCCAGCATTCCCCGCGAGCGCCGGGAGCCGGTGCGGGGCACGCCGGGACCCGCCGCCGCTACCGAGCTGCGTGCGGCCCTGGCCGGCCCCGGGCGCTGGAGCTGCCGGCCCCCCGCGGGCTGGGGGGGCCCCGCACCGGGCATGAGCTGGGTGGGGTGGGCCCAGGCGGCCCCGCAGGTGCGTGGGGAGGGGGGCGATGGCGGGGGGGGGTGGGGGGGAAGCGGAGGGGTGTCAGCGCGGGGAGGGGCTGCATCCCCGCGGGGGGAGGGGTGTGTGTGTCTCCCCGTGCTCGGGCTGACATTTTGGGTGCCCGGGCTGATTTTTCTGGGGGGGTTACGGCTGGGTTTGGGTGGGAACGGGGCGATTTCGGGGTGGATTTGGGGGTCGGGGGGAGCAGTTGTGGGTCCCACCCCCCCCCCGTTCCCCCCCCCCAGGCGGTGGGTCGCTGTGGGGCAGCCCTGGGGGCGGCCGTGGGGCGCCGTGGGGCGCTGGGGGGGCTGGAGGAGCAGCGGGGGCTGTACCTGGAGGCCAAGGGGGCGGCCATGCTGCTCAAGGCACGGTAAGGACCGCCCCCTCCTCCCCCTCCCCCTCCCCCTCCCCCCGGGGGGGGGGGGCCTCTTAATTAACCCCCACCCCCCCCCCCCCTTCGTTAATTACCGGAGGCTGGAGGAGCTGAGGCTGCTGCTGGAGACCTACCCCCCCCCCACCCTGCGGGCTCACCGCTCCATCAGGTGGGCGTGGCCTCCCCCAAGCCCCGCCCACTCCTTCACTAGCTCCACCCCTTCTTCTAACAAAGCCCCGCCCCCCCCCCTCCCAGGCTGCGATTGGAGGAGGACCTGGAGGAGGCGGAGCGAGAGGCGGGGCTTACCCGGGCCAAGGAGGAGGCGGTGGCCACCTTAGGCCCCGCCTTCCTGGCCCTGGCCAAGGAATACGGCCGCCTGCGGCACCTGATTGGGCAGCGCCGCTGGGCCCTCGCGGAGCTCCGCCCACCCCCGCAGTGACGTCACCGCTGACGTCACCAATAAACCGGTTTAGCCACACCCCCTTCCTCCATTCATTTCAATGCGCTCTCCCCCCTCTGGGAGGGCGTGGTTTCCTCGCCGCGGCCACGCCTCCTTATGCAAATAGACAGCGAGGGGGGCTGTGGTCTCGCCACCCCAAGCCACGCCCCTCTCGTATCTCTATTAAGGGAGGGGGCGTGGCTTTGTAGGGCGAACCACGCCCCCCTACTTCAACAGGAGGGGGGTGAGTGGGAGCGGTTGATTGACAGGTGCGGCGGCGCTCTGATTGGCTCAGAGAAGAGCAGGGCGGGCGGCTCCGCGCTGATTGGCTCCGAGCACAGCGGGGCTTTCCTCGGTGATTGATTGACAGGCGGCGCCGCGCTGCGATTGGCCGAGCGCGCTGCGAGCGGGGGGGGGGCGGTGCCTCCATGAGGCGACCCGCGCTGCGATTGGCCGAGCGCGCTCCGAGCGGGGGGCGGTGCCTTCCTGAGGCGACCCGCGCTGCGATTGGCCGAGCGCGCTGCGAGCGGGGGGGTGGGCGGTGTCCCCCTTGAGGCGTCCCGCGCTGCGATTGGCCCTTCCCCTTTTCCCGCCCGTGCGGGCGCCGCTGATTGGCCGAGAGGGGAGGCGGAGCCGGGCGGCGCGGAGCGGAGCGGGTCAGTGATGGCGGCGGCGGGGCCGGGGGCGGTCGGCGCTGCCCGAGTCTCCAGCGGCCGCGACTTGAGCTGCGTCCCGGAGGTGGCCGGGGCCCTGGGGGCGGTGGCCCGGCAGGGGTAAGGCTTCTCTGGGGTTCCCCCCCCCCCCATTTATTTTTTGTCCCGTTTAACCCCCCCCCTTTTTGGGTTTTTAAACTCCCCCCTTTTTCTTCGCGCCCCCCTCAGGTTCGATTTCCTCTGCCTCCCGCTCTTCCACCCCCGCCACCGCCGGGAGTTCGCCCTGGAACCCGCCCGCCACCGGCCCGGCCCGCAAACGCGATCCGACCTCTTGCTCTCCGGGAGGGGTGAGGCACCGATCGAGCACGTGGGAAACTCCCCCCCTATAGCGCTCTGGGGCACCCTATAGCGCCCTGGGAACCCCCCTATGGGGCCATGGGACACCCTATAGCGCTCTAGGACCCCCTTAAAGGGCTATGGGGCACCCTATAGCAACTTGGGACCCCCCTATAGGGCTATGGGCCACCCTGGGACCCCCCTAGATCACCCTGGGACCCCTCTATAGGGCCATGGGGCACCCTGGGACCCCCCTGGATCACCCTGGGACCCCTCTATAGGGCCATGGGGCACCCTGGGACCCCCCTATATCACCCTGGAACCCCTCTATAGGGCTCTGGGGCACCCTGGGACCCCCCTAGATCACCCTGGGACCCCTCTATAGGGCCATGGGCCACCCTGGGACCCCCCTATATCACCCTGGGACCCCTCTATAGGGCCATGGGGCACCCTGGGACCCCCCTATATCACCCTGGAACCCCTCTATAGGG
>JAOQGH010000051.1:270960-297844 GCA_025769975.1 Gallinago jamesoni
TCCCCCTGGCCCCCCCCCCCCCCCCCCCCAACAGTAGCCCCCCGGGGTCACTGATGCCTGCCTGTTTCTCCTGCTCCCTGCCCTGGCACTCAGCTGGTTCAGAGGCAGGTTTGGGGGTACACCACTGTTTTGGGGCTATGCCAGTGGTCTGGGGGTGCCTCTGTGCTCCACGAGGGAGGTAACCAACTTCTTCTCCCCACTGTGGCAGGGTCGCTCCACGTACGTCGTCCCGACCCAACAGTACCCGGTCCAGCCCAGTGCCCCCGGTTTTTACCCTGGAGCCAGCCCCACAGAGTTCGGGACTTACGGTACAGACCGGGGGGATTTACTCTGCTCCTCCGGCCCCACCGCTCCCCACATTTTGTCCTCCCCACTTCTTGTGCTCCCCTCCAACACCCCTGACCCCTCTCCTTTGCTCCGGAGCCGAGCACAGACCCCTCTGCCAGCTCGTTTTGCTGCCTCTGTGACCGGCTGTTTTTGGGGTGCAGGGGGTGTTGCCCATCTCCCGGCTGCGCATCGTGTCCCGCCAGTCCATCCGCCCCCGCCCTTTTTCCAAATCGGGACCATTTAATGTTTAACTCTCCTGGCCGAGGGCTGGGGCAGACTTTATCCCCTTGCTCCCCCCTCGCTCCCTCCCCAGCGGTTTGGCGTTTGCTGGTGCCCCCCCCCAGTTCCCCCGGGGGTGCCGGGGCCGCTCCGTGCCTGCCCTCTCCCGGCGCCGGGGAGCCGCGGTGCTGGCAGCCCCCCCCCCCTTCTCTCCCCCGCGCTCGCATGTGGCCACCCGGGCCGTGACTATATTTAGGCTTGGTCGGTCCCGGGAGGCCCCGGCAGACACAGAAATGTGAGCCGAGGCCCCCGCCGCGGCAGCAAAGCGCAACCGGGGCGGAGATGGGCTTCTCCTGAGCCAGGTACGTGCCCCTCCGCCCTCCCTCTCGTCCCCGGGCCCACTGGCCCCTCAGGAGACAGAGGTGGCCCCTGGCAGCGGCTGGCTCCCATGCTGGGGCCAGGGCACGGCCTCCCCTTGGTGCCTGGCTGTGGGGCACCCCGTGGCTGTCCCTGCCATGTCCGGGGACGGCTCTGTCCCCGCTGTTCCCAGCGTGCGTGCCCCTTGCCCACAGGGCTGGGAGGGTGGCCTGGCATGGTGTGTGCCCCTTGGTGGGCGAAACGGGACAGCCCTTCTGGTCCCTGGGCGGGGGGGCAGCTCGGGGTCTCCCCGCTCCATCCTGGGGTGCGAGACCCATCCGGTGCCCCCGCGCCACCCCTGGGCAGAGGAAGGGTCCCCACCTCAGGGACAGGATGGCCACCAGAGCCCAGTGGGTGAGTTCCAGGCTCAGCAGGAGCTGGAGGGGGCAGGGGTCGAGCCGTGCCCACCTCCCTGCTGCACTGCCCTGGGGGCGATGCTCGGGGCTGCCCGGGGAGGAGCGACGTGCCCGCTCAGGGTCCGTGCCAGCCCTGGATGGGCTCCAGCCCTGCCTCCGGCCCCCGCCATGGCTCCCTCCGCTGGGCTGGGGCCGTGCGGGGAGCCCCGGGCCCCTCGGCCTGGGTGCGGATGGGGCTGCCCGGTGCCGCCCTTGGGCTGGTGCCGGCCCCGGGGAGATAAGGGCTGGGGCAGGAAGGCGGCCGTGCCGGGACACCCGCAGAGCCGGGGGGCGGCCATGGCTGTGGGTGGCGTGGGTCCGGTGGGCACGGCGGGCGCCTGTGGGGCCCGGCTGGGCGTGGGGGCGGCGCGGGGACGCTCTGCTTCACGGGGAAGGAATTCGGTCAGGCCTGTCGGGCGGGTTGGGATGATCCGGCAGGGATGCCATGGGGCTTCGCCACAGAGCAGCACGGGCTCCTCGGGCTCCTGACAGACCCCGCTGCGTTTGGGGGAGCTGGAGGGCAGGGGGGGTGTCCCCAGGACGGTCTGACTCTGTCTCTCCCTCTCCTCTCCAGCGGGTGCTTATTACCCGGCGCAGGGGGTGCAGCAGTTCCCGGCGGGGGTCCCCACCGCCCAGGTCATTGTGAGCCAGCAGCCACCGATCCCCCCAAAACGAGAGCGCAAGACGGTAAGGAGATGCCCCCCCCCCCCACTCCCCCGCCTCCAGCCCTTTGGGGGGAGGGGCAGGAGGGGGGAGACACACATCCGTGACACCCCTGCTGCCTGTGGCCGTGGCGGGGCGGGGGGGGGGTGAGGAGGGGGAGGCGGCGTTGGGGGCTGTGCCCCCGATGTCTGCGGGGGCGGGGGGTGCTGAGGGAGAGGAGCGGGGTACGCGGCGGCGGTGGCGACCTTGGCCGTCCCGGCGGGCAACGTTGTGCTGAGTCACGGCTCCCGGGGGGGGGGGGGGCGGGGGTGCCGCGGCTGCCAACTGCTGTCTGCTCCCGGAGATGCCGGTGCTCGGAGGCCTCGCACGGGGCCTATTTATAGTTGGGAGATGGGCACGGCCCTGCGGAAATGCCAGCACCACCACCCCCCCTCCCCACCCCCGGCGGCACCCCACCACCACTGTGGGGGTCTGGGAGGTGCTGCCAGGGAAGGGGGGGGGGGTGCTGGTATTTCCTCAGCAGAGGGGCTTCGGTGCCCCTTCAGCTCCACTCTGAGAGCCGGTCAGGTTTGGGGGGTGCATGGACAAGATCCCCTGTCCCCCAACAGAGTCCCGGACCCACCTGTGCCCCCACCTCCTCCCCCCAGCAGGGTTTCCCCCATGGCTCCAGCACCCATGGCAGGCATGGGGCCAGTGGTGCTGCGGGCCAGTGGGGTGGCATGCAGCTTGCCCCTGGGACTTGTGTGTGCTGAGGCAGGGGGGCGTCCCTGCAGCCCCTTTGCCAGCGCAGTGATGCCTCATGATCCCCCCCCCGTCCCCTGGAGATGGGTACTGGCCTGGGGACCTGGTGCTGGCCCCAGCTGCCTGGCACGGTGGCTTGTAGGGCTGGCCCTGCCCCACGCCGGCCCTGCCCTCCAGGTGTCAGGACAGGACGGTGACTGTGGGGTGCAGCCCTCTGTGGGGACAGGAGGTGGCACCCACCGGTCCCTGAACTGCCCCCTTCCCCGTGGGGCAGGCATGGTGCTGGATGAGCCTCTCCCCTCGGAGAATGGGGTGTCCTGGGGGCATCGGGCCTAGGGAAAGGGGGTGTTCCCCTGTGGGTTGTCCCCTACCCCACTGACAGCTTCCACCCTCTCTGCCCCCGACCCATGGACAGATCCGGATACGAGACCCCAATCAAGGTGGCAAAGACATCACCGAAGAAATCATGTCCGGAGCAAGGACCTCATCCACCCCCACCCCTCCGCAGGTAAGGGGATGCCCTGGGGGGGGCAGTGGAGTGCATGTGGGGCATTGCTGAACTCCCTCTTTGCCCCCCACCCTAGGCTGGAAGCGGTTTGGAGCCCCAGGCTAATGGAGAGACCCCCCATGTAGCAGTTATTGTCCGGCCAGGTGAGTGCTGGCACCAGGGGTTCAGCATGGCTGCTGCTGGGCTCTCCGGCGTTGCCACTGGGGGATGTGAGATGCCAGCCCTGCCGTTCCCTGCGAACCTGGGGACTGGTGTCCCCATGGTGGGTCCAGAAGGGTTTGTGGGTGGCTGTCTGCTCACCCCACCTGTCCCCTGGGTGCTGAGGGATCCCCCTGTTGTCCCCGTCACTTGTTTGTGATGTGGGTTGGGGGTTGGCACATCTGTCCCTACCCCACCTGTGGTTGGAGGGGTGTGGGGAGGGGAGGATGTGGGGTGAGTGGGGGATCAGAGACACCTCCACTAATGCCCTCCCCCTTGCAGATGACCGCCCGAAGCCCGCGCTGGTGGTGAGCAAGCCCGTCTCCCTGGAGCCCAGCAAGTCAGCGTCCCCGTCGCCTCCCCCTCCCCTCATCCCCGAGGTGGAGCCCGTGGTGCTCTCGGCGGTGACGCTGGTGCCAATGGAGCCCCCCGTGGACGTGGACACTAAAGGGGAGCCGGGCGAGGCGCTGCCCGACCCACACAAGACGTTTAGCGCCATCACTACAGTGCCAGGGCCAGCGGAGCCCCTCCTGCCCGCGCCCGACATGGACACGGTGCCCACGGTGGCTGCGGAGGAGGAGGAGGAGGAGGAGGAGGAGGTGGTGGTGGCCACCATTCCCCTCCTGGAACACACCCCACAGGCGCCACTGCCCCCCGAGGTACCGATGGTGCCCGTCGTCCCCCCGATGCCAGCCGTGCCCCTGGTGCCGGCCGCCCCCTCGCCGCCACCACCCGTTGTGCTGCAGGCCCCCGAAGAGCCTGCCAAACCCGCCTCCCCCAGCCCCCCACCGCCCCGGGAAGAGCCCCCCGCTGCCGCCGAGCCTCCCGCCGAGCCCAACGGCCTCTTAGAGGAGGTGCCCGAGCCCGTCCCCGAGGTGCCCGTGTGCCAGCCGGTGCCGGTGGCCACGCCAGTAGCTGTGCCCCCTCTGGACTCCCCCATCGCCCAGCCTGAAGAGCTGCCCCTGCCCAACGGGGTGGAGGGGGCCAGCAAAGCGGAGCCCAGCGAGGAGCAGCCCGAGTCAGATGTCAGCCCTATCTCGGAGCCTGAGGAGGGGGCCCAGCCGGGCACCCCTGCTTCCCCCCCGGCTGAGGAGGAGGAGGAGGAGGAGAGCGAAGGCACCGGCGAGCCCCAGGAGCGGAGCTCCAGCCCGACCCCTGCCCCTTTGCAGACCTCGGAGGCGACCGCCCAAGGTTGGGGGGTGCCAGGATGGGGTGTGGGGGGGTCTGTGGGGTGCTCCAGAGCAATGGGTGTTGGGTGATGCGTGGGGGGTCGGTGCTAGGCTTGGGGTACAGGAAGGTTTTTGGAGAGGGGCGTGGGGTTAGGGGTGTGTGGGTTTGGGGAAGGGGGGTGGCGAGATGCAGGGAGAATGTGGGAGCATGGGGTGGGTATAGTGGGATGTCTGGGGGGTCCCGGGGAGCAGGGTGCCCTGAGGGAAGTGTATTTTACGTGATGTGTTATGTGGGGTGTTGGGTGGTGTATTGGGGCTGCATCTGAGGGCTGTCCCAGCCGTGTGGAGGCATGGGGGGGTGAGTGGGCGGCAGGGGAGATGTGGGGCACCCTGCACAGGGGTATGCGAGTACAGGGGGATGCCTGGGGAACGTGGGGTGCTCTGGGGATGTGCTGGGGTGAATCTTTTTTATCTTATTCTTTTTAAGCACCCTGGACAGGAGTGGGGGGTTCTATGGGGGTGCTGAAGGAGGGTGGGGGACACAGGATGTGTCCATGTGGAGCACCCTGTGCTATAGGGAAGGATGTGGGGGGGGCTATAGGAGGGACTCCTAGGGGTTTCCAGGGAGCACCTCTGGAGGAGTGTTTGGGGGGGTCCTTGTTGGGGCTGTCCTGCTAGGGGGGTGCCTGTAGGGATCCCCCAAAGATAATGGGGAGGGGTGGGGATGAAGTGCTTCCAGAGGCACTTGGTAAGTGGGGGTGCACCTCGGTGGGCTGTGTGTAGGACCCCCAAGGGCTGCAGGTGCTCCGGGTGGGTACACAGTGTGTTTTGGGACCGGGGCTGTGCTGGGGCGGCAGAATCCTGTGGCTCCCCGTCCTGAAGCCCGCCTGGTGTTACTGGTGGCCTCGCTGGTGGCACTGGAACTGGTGCCAGGGCACACGGAGGGACGGAGGGGTTCCTGCCCTTCACCCCCCCGCCTTCCCCTCCCAGTCGCCGTGTCGGTGCCAAAGAAGAAGCGAAAGATGAAGGAGCTGAACAAGAAGGAGGCAGTAGGCGATTTGCTGGATGCCTTTAAGGAGGTGAGTGTCTCCCCAGTGGTGTCTGGGGGTCACCCCCTGTCCTGCCTCCTCCTGTGATGAACTCTGCTTTGTGCCATCGTGTCTGGGCCACTGAAGCTCTGTGATGGTAATGAGGACCTGAGGAGGGGGCTGAGGGATGCCTGGGTGGAAGGGAACAGGACCAGACTGTTGGGGTGACTGCTGTCCCCGTGTCCCTCTCCGCGCAGTCTCAGATCAGTGACAGTGCCTCGGAGGCGGAGAACAAGCCCCCCGCGTCCACCCCTGCCCGCCAAGCGGAGGAGGCGGCTCCCCCCTGTCCCCAGGAAGAGTCAGAGGAGACGTGGGAGGAGAAGGAGGACAAGCTGGCCCCGGAGAAGGGCAAGTCTGCCGACCAGAAGTACCGCTACAAGGAAGGTGAGCTCTGCCCGGGTCTCCCCTGGGACCCACCACTGCTGGGAGGGTGGGGGTGACACAATCCACCTGTCCTAAACCTCACGCTCTCCTCTCGTCTTGTCCCCAAGCCTGGCACTAGGTGGGGGACAGAGAGTCCCGGCAGGAGGCAGGGAGCTGGTGGCTTCAGGCTTTCTCTCTTCAGGAGCGTCATGCTCCTGGCGTACCAGGCTGGGGCAGCTCTGTGGTGGTCTACGTCCCATCTTGCTGGTCCCTGGGTGGCCCAGGACCCGCCACAGCTCTGGGTGGGGAGTACGAGATGGGCCACATCAGGGTCTCCCTCTTGCCCCCCAACCTGCTGCAGAGCAATGGAAGCCGCTGAACCCCGAGGAGAAGAAGCGATACGACAGGGAGTTCCTGCTGGGCTTCCAGTTCATCTTTGCCAGCATGCAGAAACCCGAGGGGCTGCCCCAGATCACTGACGTGGTGCTGGACAAGGTCGGTGCGGCCCTGGAAATTAGGGGGGGGGTGGGGGGGGGGAGTCTGTCTCCTCTTTGTGCCCGGGGTCCTGTTGCAGCACCTGCAACAAGCCTCGGGCAGGGGTCTGGGGTGTTGTGGGGCCTTCTTTCCAGTTCCTTGTCCCGGCGCTGAGGCTGGGGGATGGATCCGTCCCGCTCCTCTGCCCCCTGGGCATCCTCAGCCGTGTGTACCTTCGCAGGCCAACAAGACCCCGCTGCGGGCCCTCGACCCCATCCGCCTCAGCGGCATGAACTGCAGCCCCGACTTCACCCCCTCCTTTGCCAATCTTGGCCGGCCCGTCATGGGCAACCGGGGCCTGGTGAGTGTCCCCTCCCTTCGCCCACCCTGTGTGTCCTCCCTTTCGCCTCTCCGTGATGATCCAACCTTCGAGCCGCTGTGTCTGGGCCACTGATGTCCCTGATGGAACTGAGGATCTGAGCAGGCAGAGGGGGACACCCCGGGGTCACCCCCAGGCTGGTCCCCGAGCAAAGAGCTGAGTTTCTTCTCCCCCGTGTCAGCCCTCAGGGTTGGGTCCCCGCCGCTCCCAGCAGAGCCAGAGGAAGGAGCCACGCAAAATCATTGCCACTGTGTCCCTCAACGAGGACGTCAAGCTGAACAAGGCTGAGAAGGCCTGGAAACCCAGCAGCAAGCGTGCCTCTGAGGAGGAGGATCCCGAGAACATCAAGACGCAGGTGGGAGCTGGGGCACCGGTGGGCGATGGGAGGGCAGGGGTGGGGGGGACACGTCCCCAGCTCTCGCTGACCCTGCTGTCCTCGCAGGAACTGCTCCGCCGCGTCCGCAGCATCCTCAACAAGCTGACACCCCAGATGTTCCAGCAGCTGATGAAGCAGGTGATGGAGTTGTCCATTGACACAGAGGAGCGGCTCAAGGGTGTCATCGACCTCGTCTTCGAGAAGGCCATCTCGGAGCCAAACTTCTCTGTTGCCTATGCTAACATGTGCCGTTGCCTTATGGGGGTGAGCAGGAGCTGGGGAGGGGGGTTGTTCAGGGGCCTCGGCTGAGCTCAGCAGGGTACGGGTCCTTCCACGTGGGGTGGGGACACTGGGGAGCGTGGATGGAGGACCAAGTCCAGAGTCTTAGCAGGGCATCACTGGGCCGTGGGGTGGCTTTTCCCTGGTTTGAGCAGTGCCTGGGCCAGCTTTTGGGGGACACCCGACTCACACTTCTCGCCCGGGGGTTGCACCTCTTCCTGCAGCTCAAAGTGCCCACAACAGACAAGCCCACAGTGACTGTGAACTTCCGCAAGCTGCTGCTCAACCGCTGCCAGAAGGAGTTCGAGAAGGACAAGGACGACGATGAGATCTTTGAGAAGCGGCAGAAGGAGATGGACGATGCCAGCGCTGTGAGTTGGGGTGGGAGGGCTGGGGGCTGGTGTGGGACGCCCTCGGGGTGGCTCTGGCTCTCAGCTGCCCTGCTGTCCCCTCCCTGCAGCCCGAGGAGAAGGCCCGCATGAAGGACGAGCTGGAGGAGGCACGGGACAAGGCCCGGCGGCGGTCCCTGGGCAACATCAAGTTCATCGGAGAGCTCTTCAAACTGAAAATGCTGACGGAGGCCATCATGCACGACTGTGTGGTGAAGCTGCTCAAAAACCACGACGAGGAGTCTCTGGAGTGCCTTTGTCGCCTGCTCACCACCATCGGCAAGGACTTGGACTTTGAGAAGGCCAAGGTACCCCTTGCCCTGCCTTTGTCCTGCCCTTGTCCTGCCCTTGGGAGGGAAGTGACCCTGACTCTGTTCTTCTATAGCCCAGAATGGACCAGTACTTCAACCAGATGGAGAAGATCATCAAAGAGAAGAAGACATCATCCCGAATCCGTTTCATGCTGCAGGATGTGATTGACCTCAGACGGGTAAGATGCACGATCTTCTGTTGCCTGGGGACTGTGATTTGTCCCCTGCTTGGTCCCCTGGACCTGCTGGCCCATGTCCTCTGGGTGCCAGCAGTCCATGTGTCCCCGGTAGGGGAGAGCTGGGTACATAAGTGGTGGCCAGCCCCAGAGACGCCATGCTAGCCCGTGGCCCTTGGTTAGCATGGTATCAGCAGTGGGCACACAGTAACCGGCAGCTGTTTTAATGCAGGGGGGCTCCAGGAACTGAGCCCTTTTGTGCCAAAAGCTGCCACAGCACCCGGGGAGCTGTGAGGGCTGAGGCAGGGGGGCAGCCCGAGGCGTTGGGGGTGGGAGTGTCTGTGCCTCCCTCCTCCAGCCAGCTCAGTGCCCCCCTCCCTTGCCCTCTGCAGAATAGCTGGGTGCCGCGGCGAGGAGACCAGGGCCCCAAAACCATCGACCAGATCCACAAGGAAGCAGAGATGGAGGAGCATCGGGAACACATCAAAGTGCAGCAGCTCATGTCAAAGGACAAGAGGAGAGGACCCCCTGGACCATCCTCCAGCGGTGAGTGCCTGGTCTCGGGGGTGCTGGGGGCTGCCGGAGTTACTCCTGCTGGGCACCCCTGAGGCCGGGCTGTGCCTTACCCCTGTCCCCCGTGTGCCCAGGGCGCGGGAGCCTGGTGGCAGATGATGGCTGGAACACGGTGCCCATCAGCAAGGGCAACCGGCCCATCGACACCAGCCGGCTAACGAAGATCACCAAGGTGAGGCCAGGGGTGCCATGTGGGCAACCGAGCCGGCTCTGCCCAGCTTGCACCCCTTCTCGGTGAGGGGTTCAGGGCTGATTCCGTCTCTTCACCTCCAGCCTGGATCCATCGACTCCAACAACCAGCTCTTTGCACCAGGGGGGCGGCTGAGCTGGGGCAAGGGCAGCAGCGGAGGGTCTGGGGCGAAGCCTGCAGAGTCAGGTGAGGGGTGTGGGGCTGGCTGGGGAGGGGGAATCCTTCCCCCCCCCCCCCGTGGTTCCTCGGACCGGGGAGGTGCTGAGCTCTGAGATTCCCCTCTTTTCACACCCAGCATCTGATTCAGGGCGACCAGCCACAAGCACCTTGAACCGCTTCTCAGCGCTCCAGCAGTCGACCCCAGCCGAGAGCCCCGAGTCCCGGCGCGTGGTGCAGAGGTGAGGGGCCAGCCCTGCCGTGGGGTGAGGAACCCCCCCAGATCAGGCAGCGCTTGGTCAATACGTCGGTGAACGTGTGGCATCTGGGCTGGAATAATTCCCTGTGGCAGGATGGGGGGCTTGGGGTGTGTGGGAGTCCTTGTGGCAAAGAAAGCTGGTCCCAGCCTGGGCTTCCTCCCCACCAGGGCTTCCTTCCCACCGTTTGGCACTTGGGGGGGCACACCTGGATCTGGTCCTGGGGGTCCTGGGACCAGAGGGACATCGATGGGCTGGAGCTTGAGGTCCTGAAGGGGAGCTGGAGTTGGGTTTGCTCAGGAGAAGAGGAAAACAAAGAGAGATCTTGCTGCCGTCTGCAAGGGGGAGGTGTGGGCAGGACGGGGCCAGGCTCTGCAAAGCCACGCCAAAGGCAAAGGGCATGAGCTGGAACGGGGGAGAAATGGAAAAGTGTTTTCCCCTGAAGGGTGGTCAGTGGCTAAAAGGCTGGGAATGGAGTTGGGACAGCTTTTGCCTTGCAAATCTCCCCAGCCTGGGGTCAGGGAGGGTGGCGATGGGCTCTTCACGCTGCGTCTCCTCCTCCTGCCCAGGAGCAGCTCCAGTCGCGACAGGTCGGAGAAGGCCGGGGACAGAGCGGAGCGGGAGTCGCGCTCGGAGAAGGGCAGCGACCGCCTGGAGCGTCCCGACCGGGGGGAGAGGACAGAGAGGAACAGGTCTGCCCTCACCAAGAGGAGCTTCAGCAAAGAGACGGAGGACAGGAGCCGGGAGCGGGAGAAGCAGGGCGGCCCCGAGGCCGTGCGAAAGGCTGCTAGCATGTCAGAGGAGCGGGACCGGAGCCGGGAGAGCGGTGAGCGGGGGAAGAGTGGCATCTGGGGGGGGATGGAGGGCTGGACGCAGCCTGGGGGCTGGCAGTGCCTGATCCCTGCTCTCTCCTTGCAGTCAAGCAAGAGCCAGCACCTCCTGCAGCGTCCCCCAAACCCGCCCTCTCAGAAGAGGAACTGGAGAAGAAATCCAAGGCAATCATAGAGGAATACCTGCACATCAACGACATGAAGGTGGGAGCAGGGGGGTGGCCACGTGACTCCCGTAGCACCCCATACACTTCCCTGGGTGCCCACAGTGCCTGCGTGAGGAAGGGGGAGGCCGGGGCTGGCTGTGGGGCAGCGCTGACCCCCCTTTTCCCCACAGGAGGCCCTGCAGTGCGTGCAGGAGCTGGGCAGCCCCTCCTCGCTCTACATCTTCGTGCAGAATGGCATCGAGTCCACGCTGGAGAGGAGCACCATCTCCCGCGAGCACATGGGGGTCCTGCTGTGCCAGCTGGTGAAGGCGGGCACGCTCTCCAAGGAGCAGTACTACAAAGGGTGAGGGGCCCGGGGCAACCTGGGCACAGGCCAAAGGTGGTTGCCCACTTTTGCTTTCAGCCCTGCCTCGAGCAGGGCTTGTCACTGAGACCTCCCGAGGTCACAGAATGTTTTGGGTTGGAAGGGACCACCCAGTGACTTAAAGCCACATCCAGCCTGGTCTGGGGGGACATGGAGGGCTGCTAGATCCCAACGCCTCCCCCCCCCTGCTCCTCTGCCCCCCAGGCTGCGAGAGATCCTGGAGGTTGCAGAAGACATGGAGATCGACATCCCCCACATCTGGCTGTACCTGGCTGAGCTCATCACCCCCATCCTGCAAGAGGAAGGCATCCCCATGGAGGAGCTGTTCAGGTGAGGGCTGTGCCCCTCTGCAGGGGTTCTGGAGGGGTCTTGGGGGGGGCTCCTGGGGACAGGTATCTCAACCAGGTCTCTGGTGCCCCACAGGGAGATAACGAAGCCCCTGGTGCCCATCGGGAAGGCCACCACGCTACTGGTCGAGGTGCTGGGCTTGTTGTGCAAGGGCATGGTAAGTGTGTGGAGCTTGTGTCGCTGCTGGCCACCGCCATGGGGGCACTGGCTTGCTCAGGGGGGCAGGTTGTCATGTGGGGATTGAACCTCTCTGCCACCAGAGGGGACATCCCTTGCTGTGTCTGGGTCGGGGGGGTGGCATGGCCAAGCCGCAGCGTCCCCCTCCCTGGAGTTGGTGAGCGTGAGGTGCTGATGCCTGTCTGTCCGTCCGTCCCTCCTGCAGAGCCAGAAGACCGCGGGCAAGCTGTGGCGGGACGGGGGCCTGAGCTGGAAGGAGTTCCTGCCCGAGGACCAGGATGTCAATAAATTTGTCACGGAGCAGGTGGGAGCTCAGGGTGGCTTGGGGCAGAGTGGGGGGTTCTGGGGGGGGCCCTGTGTCCCTCTGGGCTGCCAATAACGGCTCGTCTCTGCCCGTTCCCCCCAGAAACTGGAGTACACGATGGGGGACAGCTCGGACACGCCGAGCCGCAAGGAGCTGACCTCGGAGGAGCTGTGCAAGCAAATTGACAAACTGCTGAAGGAGAACCCCAACAACCAAAGAATATACGACTGGATCGAGGTGAGGGTGTGGGCATAGCGGGTCCCTGGGGGGGGGTGGTGTTTCCCGGCTCCCCCTCCCCACCGCACAGCCCCTCTGCCCTCCCTCCTGCAGGCCAACCTGAGCGAGCAGCAGGTCTCGTCCAACACCTTTATCAGGGCCCTGATGACGTCCGTCTGCCACTCGGCTATCATCTGTGAGTAGCGGGGTGAGATGGGGGGGTTCCCCCTGCCCTCGCCGGCCCCCCCCCTCCCCATCTCACACCCTGTCTCCTGCAGTTGAGAACCCCTACCGTGTGGACGCCCTGGTCATCCACAACCAGGCCAAGCTGCTGCAGAAGTACCTGCGGGACGAGCAGAAGGAGCTCCAGGCCCTCTACGCCCTGCAAGCCTTGGTGGTGAAGTTGGACCAGCCTCCCAGTGAGTCCTGTGGGGAACGGGGGGAGGATGATGAAGGGGGCAGAGGGGGTGTCAGATGCACCCCCCACCCCAGCAGGGTGGCTGGGAAATGGCAGGGATCCCCTTTTTGCCCCCTTCCCAGACCTGCTGCGGATGTTCTTTGACGCCCTCTACGATGAGGATGTCATCAAGGAGGAGGCTTTCTACAAGTGGGAGTCCAGCAAGGACCCGGCCGAGCAGCAGGGCAAGGGGGTGGCCCTCAAATCCGTCACGGCCTTCTTCACCTGGCTGCGGGAAGCCGAGGATGAGTCGGACAACAACTGAGCAGCCGTGAGGAGGAGGAGGAGGAGGAGGAAGGGGGCAGAGAGGGAGCGGGGCACCCTGGGGAGCTACTCCATCCCCTCCCATCCCCCCGGTCCCCTTGGACTTGCTGATGCCGGGGCCGAGGGACCTGCTGTGCCCCCCGCAGCAGCCCCCCCCCCCCCCCCACTCTCTGTTCAGTTCTCCTCCTCTGCCTCCTCCCCCCGTCCCGGTTCTGTACTGGTTTGTCACCACGGTAATAAACGGATGCTGACGGAGGCGGCTGTCCCGTGGGTCCCCTGGGGGCCCCTCTTCCCCCCGCCAGTCTCTGGGAGCACCCCCAGACTTGTGTCATGGGGAGGGGGGACGGGATGGGGACGTTATCTCTCCCCTCCTCTTCCTCCTCCCCACTTCTTGCTGAAATATAGAGAGATTATATATATATAAACTTATTAAATTTGGTTTGGGGACAGGAGCGTGATTTCTCCCCCTCCCCTGTCCTCTCTCTATTCCTCCATCACTGCCTGGACCCCCCACCCCCCCCTATGGTTTTTTATTTTAAATATAAATCATTCCCCCCCCAGATCCTGCTCTGACACCTGGGGAGGGTGCCGGGGAGGAGGGGGGGTGACCCCTTCTCTTGGGGCCAGGCTGAGTCCCCTCCTTCCCCCCCAGCCCCCCGAAGCCCCCATCCTCCTCCCAAACGTTTAAGGCCACAATTGGGCAAGCGACGGGGCGGCCCCCCCATCCGCGTCCCCTGTATTTATAGAGCGCCGGATGTGACGAGCCGCACGTGTAATTATTAAAACAAGGATTCAATTACTGGTCACGTGAATTTGTAAATAATTTTTTTTTTTGCTTTTTTTTTTTTTTCTTTATGGAGTATTTAATTGAAGATTTAAAGGCATCTTTTCACCTTAAAACTGGAAATAAAAGAACATTGCTAAATAACGCCCCGTGTGCCGCTGTTGCCGCCCCCCCCTCCCCTCCCTGTCCCTTGCCCCCCTGGCTGCAGCTTCCCTGGCACCCCCAGGCCAAGGTGAGTACCCCCCCTCCCGGGGATGGGAGGGGGGCAGGGGGCTCGGATGTGAGCTCTGCCCTCCCCACGTTGTGCCCACACTTTTCCTGTGGGCACAAAGGTGACAGGGTCTGCGGGGGCTCCTTGGGGTCTGCCTGGGGGCTGGAGAGGGACCTGCCCCCCCCCGCCCCCCCCCCCAGTCTTCTCTTTTAGGGGGGTCCCTTTCTGTCTTGCAGGTGGGGTTGGAGATGGAGCAAGCCCAGGGTGCCCCCAGCCCTGCTGGGGTGTCCCCTGTTGGAGTGTCCCTTCTGGGGACCAAGGTGAGGGTGGGCTGGTGTTGTGTGTCCCCCCCCCGCGGGCCGGGCTGGTTGTTTACTGTGGCTGCCTCCCGCTGAGTCACCCTGCCACCCCCACCCCCCCCCCCCAGGGTACCAGTGATGAAGCAGAGACTGGTCCCTCTGAGCTGCCACCCTGGCTCCTGCTGGGACGCCCTGGGCAGGGAAAGGCGGGGGGGGCCTGGCTGGGGGGGGGGGAGAACTGGCCAGGGCCTCCCCCTGAGTGAGGAGGGGAAGCCCCTTGGGCTGCTGGGGTGCCCTGTTTGCCAAGGGGGGGGTGGCACCCTCTCAGAGCCCCCCTGTGCCGGGGAGGAGGTTCGGCAGCATCCCCTGCCGTCAGTAGGTTTCAGGATGAACAGACCAGGGAAACTCCTTGGCCGGGCCTGCGTCTCCCGCGGGGGGGTTGTGTGGGGGGTGTGTGTGCCAGAGTGGGTGTCCTCCCCCTTGCCCCAAACCCGGGTGGGACCCCCAGCCCCCCCCCCCCCCCCCCCCCCCCCCCCCCCCCCGCTGATCACTCAAGGCCATTAATAACCGGCAGGTGACATGATGAGCCTAGACCCTAACGACGCCACACAGCTGTAGTCCTTTCGGCACACCTTAATAATTTAACATCCAACCTTTCAGGAAAGGAGCTTTTCAGCGACTTGTGAGAAGGAAAAAAATAAAGGTTAACCCCCCCCCCCCCCAAGTTTCTTGGCCGCAGCCTGTCCTCTCGGGCCTCTTCACCTCAAGGCTCGTAGCCTTGTAGCCCCGGTGGCCACCGCTGTGGCGGTGACCAAAAGGCCCCCCCACCACCTCCCCTCAGCCCAGAAGGGCCGCCTCAGCCCCGCCGGCCATCGCCCCTCAGGCGCCCCGCCACCTTCCCTCCTCCACCTCGCCCTCACCCTGATGGTTGAACAGCCTCCATATCCTGGTGAAGAGAATCCCCATCCTCAGCCGGGGCCCTCGCCGCCTCCTCCTCCTCCTCAAGCGCCGACCGCGGGGCTTCTTCCCCCCGCTTTCCCCGTCTCCTTTTTCAGGGCCCGGCCCAGCGCCCGCTTCGCCGGCTGGGGCCTGGCCGCCTCACCTCAGGCTGGGACATCGCCGCCGGCTCCTTCTCGCCTCAGCCGGGGCCGCTTCTCTCGCCTCAGCCTGTGGCGGGGGGGTGGGGGGACGGGGACGGCAGAAGAAGCCGCCGGCGACACGGCGGCCACCGTAGGGACGGGGGAAGGCGGGGGCTGACGCATCGCTGTGACGTAGGGAGGCGGCCGCCATTACGCGCCGCCGCCTCGGCGAGCGGCCGCCGCCGCTCGCTTAAAACGCCCCCCCCCCCCCCCTTAACAAACACACTTTTAAACGCTTTTTACTTTTATTCCCCCCTCATTTATTGTATAAAAGTTAATTATAATGCAGGTCGAGGTGGTTCGGTACATCTAAATTCCATAAAACCCATAGAAACGAGGACAACCCCCCCCCCTCAACAGCATGCAAGCCCGCCTTTTTTTTTTCTCTCTCTCTCTTTCTTTTTTTAAATTTAAATGAGTCCAGTCACAAAAATAACACTTTTTTTTTTTTTTTTTTTTGCTAGTTATTTTGGTTTTTTTCTTGGAAAGCCACTAAAAGCAGAGGGAGAGCAAAGCATGCAACACTGTACGCAATTTGCATAGTATATTTCTACCCGGCATGCCTCGTCAGAATGCTACACATACAGTTTCTATAGGAGTAAAAAACAGAAAAAAAAAAGGGGGGGGGGAGTTAGCACAAAAACCCACAAAATTTGTGGGTTTTTTTAAATTTTTATTTTAGTCACACCTTGGCTGGCGTGACTGAACCGGCTGAGGTACCGCTGCCAAGCCATGGCCGGGAACCAGTTTGGGTGAGGAAAGAGGAAAGGTTTTTTTGGGTGGGATCTGAGAAGCCCAAGGTCGGTGGGTTTGCAGCGCCAAGGACCCGTTTTCATCGTTTTCGCCCCCCGCTGTTTCTCTCGCCTCCGTAAAACCCACGTTTTTCGCTCGATTCTCTCTCCCTGCGCCGCTCTCGTACAGCCACAGCTTCCCTCTGAGAAGAGAATCGGGCGTATCCCACCTGTAAACACACCCTGGGCCCAAGAACGTGTTCCTTAAGCTTACTTTCCTTCTAAATTTAATTTTTTAATTTTTAATTTTAATTTCTCAGCGATATCAATGGAAATTTTGGGCGGACTCCTCCACACCTCGTAGGGTTTAACATTCTTCTCTCTCCCAGCTCCCCGTCATTCCCCCCTCACACGGAAGCACAGAGCTCCATAACCCCCCATCCCAAGTACGTATTTACGGGGAATATTTTAATTCCCGACCTTGGGCTACTCCTGTATTCGTGGGATATTCCCCAGTGGAATGCCAGAATTGGCCAAAAATTAGAAGTTGTTCATGTAATTTCAGCTCCGAGGAGGAAATGAGCAGAAATGAATGCAGTGGACTTTCTAATTTTAAAAGGTTCTTTTTCTTTTTTTTTCTTTTCTCATTAATTAGTATGGAAGGAATACAAATTATTGAAAAATCAACCACATACGCAAAATGCGAGGCTTAGAAATAAACTGCTGAAGTATCAGGCAGCAAGTGAAACTGACCAAAATGCAATAAATCCATTGACGTTGGATCAATATATCTACCTCTTTTTTTTTTCTTTTCCAAAAATACAGTGCCAAACGCAGTAGTGGAATTTCTGTAAATTTGTGCTCTTACAAATGTGCTTCTTTTTCCTTGCTCTGTTTTTACACCATTGGCAAAATATATTATTCTGTACTGTACAATATATTTTCTCGCTATATGGATCTTCTACTGCTTCTACAGAGTAGAATTAATATCAAAGGGGACTGTGGCGTTAAATTTAATTACCCTTTGTTTTTTTTTCAGGAAATAGGGATAAGGCATATATGATCATCAGTGTGTGACATTTATGGTCAGACCTTGCAAAGGCTGGCTCTTGGAGAAGACAGTAAAAACGCCGTGTCCGGTAGTAGGTGTCTGTAGGATCAAGGCCAGAGAGTAACGCGCTGCCAAGAAATTTAAGGGGAAAAAGGCAAATTTACTAAACCACGCCACTGCTACTCCCAGGTTTGGAATAATAAAGAGGATGACACACTCTTATTAACATTGTTAAATTATTTCTACCTTCTTCTAAAATTCTCTGTATGGATTCAATTCCAGTATGTCTCTTGACTTCTTAAATGGATTCCACAAGTCATGAAAAAGATTGCAACACAAATTTCAGGACTGAATAGCATTTCCAGCTCTTTCTCCGACTTAATGCCTTACATATATTTTACAACATAATTAAAACGTGCCTTTTACTTTTAAAGGCATACCTTTATTTTTCTATATAAAATAAATTGGACTAGAATAATGACACAGCAGAGGTTATTCAAATGACGACTCTTTAAATAATATCCTCTCTTTTGGCATCATTTTAAAGATAGTGGGAACTTAATTCCCCCAAAGTTAAAATTGGTTACATTACAGCATCTTCACTCGTGTTACTCTTTGTAGAACTACTCTTTGAAGGGATGAGAGGTAACATCAACAAAACACCTGACAGCAGAACACCATGTAGCCAAACTTGTGTTAAGCCCAGTAGGGGTAATGCAACCCAATTTTAAAATACAGATTTTTAGGAGTGAAACCAGATTTGTATCAATGGTATTTTACAAAATATGCATTTGATATTTTTTTCTTTTCTTTTGTGGTCTCCCAATTATTTTTGCTTTGAAGAAAATGAAGACCATGGAATCAAGGACAGGCTTCAGAAGCACTGAACTTGGAAAAAAAATACAGCAGAGGACACATTTAATACGTTCCTACGGAAAAAAATGACTCGTGAAAGCCCTAACTTACCCAAATCAGTGCGCTATAAAGTAATAACATTAGCAAGTGCAAGTAATATTATCATAAGTAAAGTAATATTATTTTGAGAGTGATAATATCAGTAAAGATACTTGGGGGACGTTTCAGAGAAGTCTCAAACTGAAAACTCAAACTGAACCTGAAGTTACTGACCTACGCTCATCCAGAGGAACCACCCTCATCTCATCATTCTTGCAGCTCCCTTTCCTCCTCTTTGTAATTTTCACTCTCTGAAGTACTTATTCAACTTTATTTTAACAGCAAGGAGCACAAAAAAATCAACCCCCGAATGATTTTCATGGCAAGGTGGCTTTTCAGGATAAAATCTAGGGTTTTTTCAGGATAAAATCTAGCTGTACTGCGCTATCAGTTCTCAGGCAGAGGAACTGATTTTTGCCAGACCAACCTGTTTAGATAATGATCATCTAATTTGGCCCTCTGTTGATAAACTCAGGTTTGATAGCGAATGCTTCAGTCGCATCCCTTTAAACATAATTTCATAATGTAGTTGGAAAACCATCAGTTGTGAGTTGCACATCCCATGGGATCAACGTTCCTCTATGGAACTGGTAAAAGAACCTGCACGTCTGTTAAATACAACTAGCCAAAGTATTTTAAATTAAGAGCTTAACAATTAATTGTCTTTAGAGTGGCTTCCAGATTTTTAAAATACTTTGTTCGCTTGTTCACAAACATATGAATGCACTGACATATATTGTCTTTCGATATGAAGGTTGTTGTTATCACCTTTATTGGCTAAATTATCATTCATCCAAAAGTGTCCTAATGAAAAACTCAGATAACAACAGCGACAACAAAAAAAAAAAAAGAAGTTTTTATAAACATTTCTAAAAACTCTCTGTATAAGCCAGAGCTTAGGAACAGAACTCCGATCTTTAATAATATTTTAATAACAAGAAGAAATGGCGTGAGGACTGGAAAATTAGTCTTACTTGTATTCATTCCGGAATACATGAACTTCACAATTTTCTATAGCGCCGTTGCAGAGGAAATCACAATACAGCTGGCGAGCACTGCTGGAGTTCTAATACACAGACTAGGAGTTAATGTGTCCTCATCAACATTGCAGCTTTTACTGCTTACCGTGTTGCCTAAAAATCATTTACTTTTTTAAAATAAAGAGTTCCCATAGCTTTTATCTAGAATAAATTAATCATCTATTAGCATACTCAGTGTATTTGTACTTAAAGATGTATCTATCTTCAAAGAATAAAAAAAAAAGCCCAGCGAGGAGACCTGCTGGATCACTTATAACTGATTTCTTCTATTACATGGGCAGTGGGAGAGGAGGGGAAACTAATTACATACACCAGTAAAGTAAACTTAAACCCACAGAATAAAGGAACTCGATGTGTTCGTTCAAGACGATACATGACTTCCCTCACAAGCTTGTTTTTATTAGAACAAACAAAGTAGTTTTGGCACTTCAGATGCTGCAGGTGATGGAATTTGTGCATATGTGTCGGGTAGGCCTTTCCCTTTACTAGCGTGACATGGAAGACTTCAAAACAAGGCTCCAAAAGGCTCTAGAAATAAATGACCTTTTTTTTTTTTTTCTTTTTTTTTTCTTTTTCATCTAGGAAATGATAAAGCAGTAACCTTGTTTACTAGAAAATATATGTAGATGCTTCGCAGCTACCTGCCATTAAAATGCAAATATCTTCAAGCAGTTAAATGATCTGACCCCTAATGCTACTACAGAATAAAGATAAAGAGCTGTCTAATCTAGGTTTATACATCTCAGTGCATCCTCTGCAAGTAATACTTTAATGCACACAAACAAGAAACTTATTAAAGCTTATAGAAAAAAATGTTTTGCCTAACGCCTTCTTTCTCATGCAGGTATGTGTGCTGTACATGTAACAAAGATTTGTAAAAATTACTGGAGAATGCTCCACTGTGCTATAGTGGAAAATATTCGAGAAGGCAGCTGAAGCTACCATTCCAGACCAGATCCTGCCGCACTTTCTCAGCCTAAATGCCCTTTTTTTTTTTGAATCTGCTGGCATCCAGCCCGAGAAAATCCAACAGGATCAGGTCTGTCATATCCATTATTCACTCTGTTACTCCAATGGATGCAGATATTCTCTTTTTTTTTTTTTTTTTCTTGGTAACTGGCCCATTCGAATCATCTAGTGGTGCCTTTTAGGCAGTGGAGTTGTTTAAAAAATTAATCATGCATCCGCAGTCTTTTAATGCTGCCAGAGATGTACATTGGTTTTGGCTGTACCAGATGCGAGCTGAATTATTTTCCTCATTGATAACATCAAGAAGATAACCAGACTCAACAGTGGTGGAAAATACCAGTGAATTTTTTGCTAACTGGTCCAGAAAGTAGAAGAAACCGTAATATTCAGGAAATTCATTTAGTGCTACATTAGCCTCCTGTTAGCAGGCTTGGGGAAGGGAATAAGCAAATTGAGAAGTTTATGATCCTCATTTCTGAAAGAAATAGTTTTGACATGAACCTGCATAAAAACCTGCACGTTCAGCATAGTCCTGTCGGTTTTAGAGCACGCAGGCAGCGGGGGATTTCGGGAGTCTCTGCTTAAAGACATGGGGGGGGTTGTACAAAATGGTCAGTTACGGTCAATTTTTCAATCACATCGGATCTAAGGCTTCACTGATTGTGTAAGACAGAAGGTCCAATCACAGAAATTTATCAGTTCAAAGAAACTGAAGACTCGTTAGGTGAAAAGCAGTGATTGTTAGGACATAAGGCAGCAATATCTCCAAAGATTTATCATAGATCTCTGAATCAAAAATGTCAGCTCTACCACTTTACCGTGAGCAGATTTTTCTCAAAATGCTCTACGACTTTACTGCGAGCAGATTTTATTTTTTTTCTAATACTCCATTTTTATTGCAAGCTATTTCTGACCAATATGGTATTCTAAATATTTGTCGTTTAGGAATAGATTGAATCCCGTCCCTTTCCCTCAGATTTCCTCACTGGGATTTAACCTCACGTTCTTCTGGAGAGTTCTTGTGCGACGCTGGAATTTTCAGACATTCAGAGGTGGATTTTGAAAGATGTGGCACGCGGGTAGGTACTCGGATGTACTGGAATGGAGGTACTCTACGGACTGGGTAAGAAGAGTGTATTGTTTTCCATTTAAAAAGGCAGAATACTGAAAATGGGAGAAAAAAAAATATTATGTTTCTCTACACTAATGTTCCATTTTGGGACTACTAGCTTTATTCAGGTAAACGAGAGGGGAAAAAAAACCAAACCATAAAAGACTATTCTCAACCTCTAACCACACAAACTGTTCTCAAGTTTGCTCATTTTCCTGGTTCTGTTTCCCCTTATCCTGTCACAGTTCATCGTTGCTGACCGCAACAAAAACGTCAGTATCGGCTAAACTAAAGAAATCATTTTGCTGCAACATTCATGCCAGGTCTAAAAATAGCTTCAAACTGGAAAGTATTTTGTAACTGCTGCAATAATTTGAGATATTTGGCACTCTTGATAGTTTACATTTGGTTTGTCTGAAAAAGCTATTCTGGAAATGAATAGTTAGAATAAATCCTTTTATTCTAACCTTCAATGTAAATTGAGCTTCCAGCAAACAAATACTGTAGCTGACTTTCTGGCTTCTAGTGGTTTGTAATTTTCAGATTTTTCATTTGTATTTTTTTTTTTTCAATTGATTGCAACATGCTCAAGTCGACTTTCCAGTCAATTCACCCAAATTCCAACAGGAATTGGTTTATAAATTGGTTCCAACTGGAACTGGTCATTTGGAATTTCCAGCACAGGAAATTATTTTATAAGTGCCTTGATAAGTACCCTAAATTACAAATGGATGTGTCTAATATCTAACGACAAGAAAAAGTATGGCTATAAATGCAAATGCTGTACTAAAAAAATAAAATAAAATAAAAGAAATCCCAAAACCAACCTATATGATCAGGCAGAAACGTAAGGGTGTGGTAACTTATTTTTTTGCCCCCTACTTAACATCAAATGACAGCAGAGTGCAACCTCAGTATAACCGCGTTACATCTGCCAAATTAAGATGATATATATTTTTCATTTTTTATTTTCCTAGCTACGTTATGGCAAGTTATCAACTGATGAATACTACTTTTTTTTCCCCAGGTTCTCGAACTCAAAGCCTGTGTCGTGAATCATGGCTGTATCCTCCAGGGGATCCTCGGTTCCTATGGGGTTTGTACGTGTCCTGGTAGGAGTCAGAGTATTCTTCTTCCACTAGAGGATAGTGGTCTCGGCTGTGTTGGGAACTGGAAGACAAGCGGTTCCTGCTCTTCCGAGCCCTTTCATTGTGATAATTTTCATCTGAGGTCATTAGACTTCGTCGCTCAATTGGAGAGTTCTCTGTAGAATGGCTGCTGTGCCTCATACGCTGGCTCTACGAGGGCCAAAGAATCCAAGCGTTAATACAGACAAAGAGTGGTTGACAGTTTTTAGCTTGTTCTGAGACTTAATTCTGAGGTCTTTCAGAATCCATCCACTTTTGTGTTAGTCATTTTATATTAAAGGCTGTAGGCTACAGGAATGGGTTACAGGAACAGTCTGGTTCCTCGAGCTGAAAGCAGACCAAAGGCAGTGTCACAGTGAGCACCTTGCGGTATTCGCCGCCTCAAATATTACAGGCTGCTTGGCATGAAAAGTGAGCTGATGTATTCAGCATTTATCACTTTTCTCTGATCATGAACATAACATTCATGCTTCTATTCTGCTTGGAAAATTTTGAGCGTCCATTTATGTGGTTTTAGAAAACATCTGAAGATGTTTGTTCTTGGTTTGGGTGGGGGGGGTTTGTGGGTTTTTTTTAATTTTTTTTTAAAAAGGTGCAGTTCTGAGCCCTGTTTAAAAACCTGCATACGGCCAAAGACATGAGGAACTGCTAACTGGCAGCTAAGGGGTGGCTAAAACGATTAGGTATTAAATTCTTTCAACTAAAACATAATAAATATTTTAAATACGTTGACAGATAACCCTTTTTTTAAGGTAGTTTATTAATTAAAACCTTTTGCCTTTGCTATCCCCACGTTCCCATACTGTGCTACGTTTATCACATGAACCGAATTAGTTCATATTTTTTGCCCCAAAGCTGGCACAACGAAGAAACGGCCTAAAACCAGCCCGTTTGCCATCATCCCACTTTACGCCTCTCGAGGGGATAGCCATCCCTACTCGCAGGAGACCTCGGGCCCTCCTTTTCTTTCTCCAGATGACACCCCCAATGCCATTTTTCCCCCGATCCTGCCACTGCCCAGAGACGGCTGCCGCCTGCAGCCTCGTCTTGCCACGCACAAAAGCGGCGTGAGGAGAACCCCACCGACGCTCTCCGTGCCCTAAAACCTTCCTCCTGCCCGGGCTTTGGCTGCATAATTTATAAGAGACAGGGCTCGTCTGTGCAGGACAGGAGCCGTGCCGCCGGGTGCCCGCTTACAGCGGCAGCAGGTCCGGTGTCACATCTCCTGCAGGGGATCGATGCCACCAAGGTCACTCACGGAGAGATGCCACACATGACGAGCCGGCGTGGAAAAGGTGCCCTTCGGCCAATTCCCACGCTCAGCTACCGGGGAGCAACTTCTGCCACCTTATCCCCCGGTTTTCCTTATTTCGCCATGTTTTAGTAGTGATTATATGTCAAAAGTCCACATATTTTCTTCACAAATTAGACTTCTCCTATTTATTTGACCTGGGCGTACGCTTTTGGTATATAATCACCTAATCAATTGTAACTTTAACTCCCTGTGCTCGCAGCCTCTACCTTTCCTGTAGGAATTTACTGCTCTGGCTGCTACCTGCTGCCTTCTGGAAACCCTCCTGTCCCCTTCCCCCGAGTGTCACCCCGCTATTTACCTCCCGAGGGGCGTAAGGGTGGCACAGAGCTGCTGTGGCTGCACGCTGGTCTTACGCCCCCAAATAACTTCTGATCCTGCGGAGCAGTCGGGATGATAAACTGCATTATGTTTTGGGCAGTAATGGACTTAAAATGCCCTGGAGCCTAAGAAACACAATTCCCCAAAAGTTGAATTACAGGATTTAAGGCCATTTGCTGGAATTAGAGTAGACTGTGTAGGTTTAGAGCTAACCAGGGATTAGGGACAAGGGCGAACTGGCTCCTAGGAGTTGACAATGACAAGATTTACTCTTCCTATGGAAACACACAACTCAACATTGGCATCTTCCCCTTGTGGGCAAGGTCACGGACCAAGGACACGGTGACCACCAGCTTTGGCAGGAGGACACACAGATGGGACACAGCGGGAGCACCCTCTATTTTTCTCTAATTCTTTTGATTCTACGCCGTTTAGCTTCACCCTGATGACCTTCAGGAAGCCCAAAGACTTAAATTCAATCAGAAGTGTCAGTTCTCAGTAAGCTAAAGCCCAAGCCACAGTTAAAGGGATACTCCCAAGTCCTGATTAGGGGAAGGACGTACAGATTGTCCCAGCAGATCTGTACCACCCTCAGGTGTGACCCTTACACCAGGCTCTGGGCTTCTGATACTCAGTTCCCCAAAGTATCAGGTGAGAAGAGAGTCACGAGGAGCATAAATTCAATATATCATAAGCATCTAAGCTAGTTTAATTCCTAGGATTTGCACGAGTGCTTTAATCACCGTATCACATCGTTACAGTTAAAAAGGACGCAAATCCTTCCGAAGGCTTGAATTGAGTAGAAAACCTCTAGGTGGATAAACACTTGAGATGATGGAAGATACCCATACTGGGTATCTTTACTGGGAGATACCCATGTAAAACATGGCAACTCTTTGCAGGGGCCCGCACACCGGAGTGGCCGAGTCCTGCGGGCTCCAGCTGGGCACGGTGGGCTCAGGGAGAAAGTGACCCCTCTGCAGAGAACTAGCACCATTGAAGTCCCACCTAAGGCTTCACGGTCAGGGTGAAGTGGGGATTACGTGACGCGTACCTTCAGCCAGCCCACTGCACAGGGGTGATTTTCATCTTCAGTGTGAGTTTTCCCTAAGCAAATGGAGCAACATGGCACAGTTACTGCTGGTGTCCATTGATCAGAGAGAAATAAATGCCTGAAAAAAATCCTGCGGACACACCCAGTTCTCAAAACGAAACTGAAGAGGTGAAAGTTCTGCAGATGGCATTTTTATTGTCATGAAGGGATGGAAAACTGAAACTTGAAGGCAAGTGGAAATGGAAACAACAGTTTACAAGTGCACGTCATTAGTAAGAGACCAGTGCTTGTGCGTTCAGCCAGTCGGGAGATGGTGACTTACTGGGCCTCAGCAAACCAAGCACGGCGCCAGAAACGTGAGCACCAAAGTACCATGCACCTTCAGGGAAGGGCAGTCCGCTCCCAGAAAAAACAGCTCTACGTTAATGGAAAACACTGAACAACGCATCGTTGCCTTCAAAACCGTTACCTGCTTCCAGATACTCTACAAGCAGAACAGAGGTTAAATTTGTCAGGTGAATTATTCATTGAAAGTCATTCGCTCGACTCTACTTTTGACGTACATGAGAAAAGCGCACGCTCCTGGGAAGTCACACACACACACACACACACACACACACGCGCGCGCACACACATCACTTAAAAGTTCGTAACTATTAATCAAAAACATTTTCTGGTTTCAAACTTTAGTAAAGCACGTACTTCTCATTAAGGACTATTTACATGCCAGGTTTGAAGTTTCAAAGTTCAGCCGTTTTTGAGCTATCCCTGTGGAAAAAAATGGTCAGAATTTTTTTTCAATGGGTAAAAAAAAATAAAATAAAATAAAATATGTATTTTATTCACACTCAAAAAGAACTCAAACACGGTGAAGGCATTTTGCTGACACGAGAGACAAGCATGGAATTTTTTCACCCAAAAGCGAATGCTTCGTGAAGTTATGAGGGTAGAAATAAAAGGGATCATGGCAGACACCGTTCCACGTTCTTAAACCAGGGTTAGCGCGACGGCCATGACAGGCTGTACAGGCCGATTCCCAAGCTGACGGGGGCTCGTTTGCAAAGGCTCTTTTTTATATTAAAAAAATAGCCGTTTTCTTGGCAGAGTGTCATTTAACTCTTCCTCAAGAATTTGCTTCTTGCCAGAGAACTCATGGAGGTGTTACTCCCCATGCCACCGAGCGCGGTGACGGTGCCTCAGCCACTCGGCGATTAACGGCTTCCTCACCGACTACGGGGCTGCTGGCAGTGGCCAATCAGTGAATTATCACTAACGAAGCGAATACAAGTCAGGCTATATAAAACCTATCACGCTATTTCCCCAGAGATTTTAAAAAAAAACACCAAAAACCCAACAAAAAAACCCCACCTGATCTGCCCTGGGTTTTGGGGCTGAATCGGCGTTTCCTACCTGCAATCCAGAGATGGCAGCCGGGTACGGTGAAAGCGCGGTGGATCCCAAGTTGCGCCCGAGGAGAGGGGTCATGGGGGTGGTACTGGTGGTGTGGGTGGCACGCCAGTACGCCTCCAGGTACTCCGCCAAGTGCTCGCAAGCGTCTTCCAGCTGATTCTCGTCCAAAATGACATCGAACATTTCCTGGTCGCAACGACAAAAGTCGGGTTCGTTACGAGGTTGCAGATGAAAAGGAGAAAAGTTGAACACGTCTCGTCACACTAATTCCTTTAAAATTCATGAAGTAAGAATCTGAGCATGGGATTGCAAAAGAAAATTATACAAGTGGGTTTAGAAAGTGATCGAAAGCTGAGGCTCTCAGAAGTCCCTGTATTCGGTGAGGTTCACTAGAGGTTGCCACGCTCAAAAGCACAAAGCTCCTTCAATGAATTTATTTTGCTCTAAGATCATAGAATCACAGACTGGGTTGGGTGGGAAGGGACCTTCAAGACCATCCAGTGCCACCCCCTGCCCTGGGCAGGGACACCTCCCCCCACACCAGGTTGCTCCAAGCCCCCTCCAACCTGCCCTTG
>JAOQGH010000051.1:315577-333255 GCA_025769975.1 Gallinago jamesoni
CTACCAAGAGCGCACCCCCCCCCCCCCCCCCCAGGGCCAGCCCCTCCACTCACCTCATAGATGCCCCCAAAGAGGGAGAGGAAGCGGCTGAGCAGGGCTGCACACATGCTGGCGATGTGGACGAAGGGACCCTGTGGGGACAATGTTGGAGAGGGCTGAGGACAGTTGTTTCCCCCCCACCCTGTCCCCCTGCCCGCCCTGCCCTGGCCTCTGGCCTCACCTCCTTGCCCAGGGGCATTCCACTGCCCAGGGCACACGTCAGCCCTATCACCTTGGCCACGAAGGTCTTGAGGGTGAGGTACTCCTTCAGCACAACGCCCCGCAGGATGGTCTTCATCTCAGGGATGCCCGAGCCTGGCAGTGGGGGGACAGCCTTGACCCATGGGGGAGGTGGGGGGACACTGGGGAGTCCCTGCCCCAGAGTTCTGGGGAGAGTCCCTGATGCTCTGCCATCCCTCACTGCCATAGGGAGACCCCAGAGACACACCTCCCCACAATGCAGTCTGCAGGAAGCGACCCATGGCCATGTAGACACCCTGACCCATAGTCCTGTGGGCACCCCAGTGCTACAGCCCACAGAGGACCCACTGAAGACCAGCCCATGGCCTTAGGAAGACCCCCCAGGACCCTCAAGCCCGTAGGCCAGCAGGACATGAAATCCTCTGAAGACCAACCCATAGCTCTTGGAAGACCTCCAGGCCCCCCAGACCCATAGCCCATCCACCCCAGAGCCTCCAGAGGACCCTCTGAACATCTGCACATAGCCCTGGGAAGACACCAAGAAGCCCCAGTGCCATGGCCCATGAGGACATCCACCCTTTAGCCCTCAGGAGACCCTCTGAAGATCATCCCATAGCTCTTGGAAGACCCTCAGGACTGCCCACCCCATAGCCCAGGAGGACATCCATGAAGCTCCCAACCAACAGCCCCAGGGAGGGGACACCCTGTTAGGGAGCAGGTGATCCCCCCCGGTACCCTACCCACAGCCTGTGGGGCGAGGATCTGGGTGAAACCAGCGGAGAAGGTGATGAGCACGGTGGGGTAGGTGACCCAGGCCAGGTACTGCAGCAGCACGTTGGTGTCCAGGCCCCCGTACATCCACTTCTGGGCTGTGGGCATGGTCGGTGAGGCAGGTCATGGGTAGCAAGGGGCATGGCATGGTGACTCCTTGCCCCCACACCTCCCCAGGGAGCCCACCGGTACCCCCCTCACCTTGGAGGCAGGTGGCGATGGCGAAGTCCATGGCCCAGCTCACCAGTGCCATGACCAACCCCAGGAGGATGAGGAAGACCCAGTCCTCGCCCACCTTGGAGATGAAGAACCGCTGGCACTGCAGGGCGCAGACTGGGGTGGGGGGACAAGGGCAGGATCAGGGGGTGGGGGGACGCCAGGCTGGGGGGGCCACGAGCGCTCACAACCAGTGGCACCTGGTGGTGCCCAACCATCACATTGCTACCACCGGCGGGTAGGACCACTGGGCACACACCTCCCACCAGCCCAGCCCCCCCCCGAGCACGGCCCCAGGCAGAGGGGCCCCTGGTCCCCGCGGTGTCCCCGGCTATTTTGGGCCATTGTGTCCCTGTCACCCGGCGGGCAGGTGGCATTGTCCTCGGCGCCGGTGTCCCGTGACAGCTGGAGAAACCCTACCCTCTGCCGCCACCGTGCCCCACACCAGGGGCTGTGCCACCAGTGTGTCCCCCCTTGCTGTGTCCCCAGCCCCGGTGTCCATCCCCCGCTCTGTGTCCCCATCCCTAGTGGCCCCCCTCATCCTGTCCCCATCCCCGCTGTCCCCATCCCCGGTGTTTCACTCCCCCCATGGTGTCCCCATCCCTGGTGTCCCCCCATCATCACGTCTCCATCCCCGGTGTGTGTCCCTCGGTGTATCCACCCCTGTTGGCCCCTCGCCGTGTCCCCCCACTATGTGTCCCCCCCCCAGGTGTCCCCCCCTTACCGCGGCAGGAGGCACAGCGTCCCTGGGTGTACTCCAGCAGCTCGGAGGGGCGGCGTGGCCGGGGGATGTCCCCCTCCCCGTGGCCCTGCTGTAGCCGCAGCCGGGCCGCCTCATCCTTGGCAAAGGCGCCCAGGTCCTGCGTGTAGCGGCCATACATCTGGGGGGGGAGGGAAGGAGAGGAAGGGGAGGGGGCGTTAAGGAGGGGGGGGAGGCAGCACCCCAGTTCTTGCACCCAAGTGGGGAAACTGAGGCAGGGGAGCGGTGGGCGGGCTGGCATGGCTGCCCAGCTCAGGAGGGTGCCAGGGAGGGGGCAGATGGCAGTGGGACCCCAGGGGAAGGGGCAGCGGTGCCTGGGGGGGGGTCCCCAGATGCCCACCGGGGGGTGGGACGGGCAACGAGGCGCCTGGGGATCGATGGCCATCAATTCACCCCATGCACCCAGAGCTACTGGTACCAGTCCCCGGCCCTGTCCAACTGCCCCGGGCACCGGGCTGGGCTAGCAGAGGGTGGGGAAGGGCCAGCATGGCCAGGAGACTCCCCGAGGGCTCGTACTAGGGTTGTGCTGGCACTCTGCGGGCACCTCCCTTTGGCATCACTAGGAGCCGGGGTGGGTTCCCCCTGCCAGGAACCAGGCGAGGCAGGCCACACGTGACATGAGCTGACCGGCCTCAGCTGGCAGCAGGGCGGTGGGGTGCAGGGTGTACCCCCATTCCCAGGGGAGAGGGGGACACGGCACGATGAGGACAGGATGCGGGGAACAAGGGAGCGCGAGGGGGCTCCGTGCCCACCCTGGGGGCACCCCCTCCTTCTCGGGTGCCTCCTGCCTGGCCATGGCACGTGGCTTGGCCTCAGGAGAGGGGACCGGGAGGGGGGGCCCTGGCAGTGCCCCCGTGCCGGCTGGGAGCCCTTTGTGCCCATCCTCCCTGCCGAGCCGGGGGCATTTGTCCCACGCCGGCGGGCACTGCCAAGGACTCGGTTGCCTGGTTTCGGCCTCGCTCTCCCCCCCCCCGCCCCCCCCCGGCATGACCTGAATGCCAAGTGCCAGGGGCTGGCCGGGCACAAAAGGGAGCTTCAGGGCCGGCAGGGGCCCTTGCCAGGCTCCCACACTGGGGGCGACGTGAGCCCCATGCCGATGGTGCGCCCACCCGCCGTGCTGTGCCGTGCCGGCACCGCGCGTGGCTGCCCTCCTCCCCGGCACGGCACGGCCCGTGCTGGCGCCTGGAGGAGGGGGGGGGACGCCACGGGTGGGCACCACGCTCGGCACGTGGGCAACCTACCCCTGGCTGCCGCTGGCCGTGCCCGCCCTGGGTGCCAGGGTCCCACTCACCACACACACACCCCCCCCAGCTCCCTGTGGGGACGGCGTGAAGGTGCATTTCTCAGGGGGGGGATATGGCTCCTGCCCGTGTCCCCCTTGGCACCCAGCAGAAAGCAGCCAGAGCGGCGCCAGGTGGATTCTCCGCTGTCTAATACCCAGGTTGTGCTCGGCACCGGGAGGGAGGGTAGGGAGAAGGGGGGGGGACAGATTAATTTCTATTGCTGACCCCCCTCCTGGCATGGATTTCCTCCCAAAATCCTGCTCAGCACGAGCTCAGCAGCTCTTTGCCCTATGGAAACGTGCCGGGGGGGCGGGGGGAGCCACGATCCGAGCGGAGAGGCCGGCAGGACCCCTTTGGGGGCTGGATGCAGAGGAGGGACCCCGGCCCCACAGGGGGCCCAGCCTTCAAAGGCTCCCTTCGGGTGCAGCTTGTTTCCTCTGGAAGACGAAACGTGCCGGCCCCCCCGGGAGTGCTGTCCCCCCGCCAAGCCCCCACCTCCCCCGGGCCCTCCGCCGCCCCACGGCCAGCCCTGGCTGGGACCGGGGCACCCCCAGGCTGACTGCCCCCCGAATGGGCATGCTGCCCCCGGGGGGCAATGGGGCGGCCAGGGGGATGCCCAGTCCCGGGGCGGGGGGGGGGGGCAGAGATTTTTCTCCCCTTCTCTCCCATTTGCAACTGACCCCACGGCAATAATGGGTGCAAGCGAAGGTGAAGTGCCACCCTGCTGCCCCGTGACACCCCGATGTCCCCTGTGCCACCCTGCTGCCCCTGTGCCACCCTGATGTCCCCTGTGCCACCCTGCTGCCCCGTGACACCCCAATGTCCCCTGTGCCACCCCACTGCCCCGTGACACCTCAATGTCCCCTGTGCCACCCTGCTGCCCTGTGCCACAGCCCCGCAGGGAGGGCATGGACCTGGGGGCTGCCCCAGCCACCCTGCCCATAGCCCTGGCGCGGCTGCAGGGCTGTGGCAGAGGCCAGTGGTGGGCTCTCTCCTTCCTCCTCCTCCTCCTCCTCCTCCTCCTCCTCCTCCTCCTCCTCCTCCCTGGGTTATTTTTCCACAAAGGCCTTTTGAAAGACAAACAGCCCCGGGACTCCGGCCTCCGCGGCGAAGCAGCTGAACAATCACAGTGCCGGGCGGGCAGGGAGCGGGCACGGGGAGGGGGGGGCCCTGCTGGGGGGCACCCAGGGACACGGGCACGGGCCAAGCTCACTGGGTCGGTCCCAGGCCCCGGCGCTGTGGGCACCGGCCGTGCCGTAGCCCCCCCAGGGCCGTGGCAGCCCACGGTGGCCGCTGCGCCGCGGGTGATGCTGCGCCCGGGGTGGCCGCTGGCATCTGGGATGCCGTGTCCTCGTGCCACCCTGTCCCGAAGAGCCCAGCGTGCCTGACAGTAGTGCCCACCTCCCCTCCCAAAACCGTAATCCTGGGGGGCGGATATTTAAAGGCGGGGGGGGTTCAGGGGTCCCCCAGGCTGGCAGTGGCCAGGGGGCTGTGTCACGCTGCCCGTCTTATCCGGGCTCTAATCGCCCTGAGCAGCTCGGCGGCGAACAAGGGCAGTTTGTCAAGCTTAATCCTTCCCCCCGCCCCGTCCTCCTTGAGGGGGCCCTTTGCTCCCCACCATGACAGCCGGGCATGCAGGGGGCACCAGAGCTGGCCCCCACCTCAGCATCTCTGGCACAGCCAGGGGGTCTCACGGGCACCCGCCTGGCACAGGGTCCCCAAGGAGGGATGCCATGGCCCGGGGACACCTTTAGGCCTGGGGCTGTGCCAGCCCCCCTAGAGACCCCATGGCCACGGCACCCCCAGGGCTGGTGGGGGTAAGGATGTGGGGTGGGGATGGGGCGCTTTGGGCACGGCCGTGGGCACAGCCACCAAGTGCTGTCTCCAAGGCTGTCCCCGGGGCAATCCCTCTTGGAGCAGCCCGTGCCAGGCTCCGGCTGGGTCCTGACCCTCCTGGCAGGTGCCAGCGGGAGCCAGTGGTGGCCCAGATGCACCGGGGAAGGTTGGGCACCCCTCCTGCCCGGCATGTGCTCAGGCGGCTCCCGAGAGCCAAGTGCGGGGCCGTGGGACGAGAGCCTGCACCCAGCCTCACCCACCAGCCCCGGGTGGTTTCGGGAGCCTTGCCACAGCCCGGAGGCCGTGGGGATGGGCTCCCTGGGGCGCCCGGGGCAGGGGTGCTACCCCACCCTGGAGGAAAGGAGGGCAAAGTCTGCTGGTGCCCTGCGAGGCTGCCCCGATGCCAGCCCCAGGGTGACTGTCCCCTCCCACGCTGCCCGCACCGCGCCGCCCACCCGCCACGGACGCAGCACCCAGGGGTGCTGGGAGGATGGGGGGGAAGGGGCATCCCCATGGCTCAACTCGGATGGTGCCAGGCACCCCTGCTTGTGCCCCTGTCTGTGCCCCGGCTCAGCCCTGCCGGAGAGGCACCGTGGGACCGATAAGATCGTGGAGACGCTGGCACAGGCAGGGCTCCCACGGCTGGCCGGTGCCCTGCGGCCACCCGACAGGCACTGCTGAGGGGTGGGCACCGAGGGGCACCCCCAGACAAGGGCTTTGGGTGCTTGGAAGGACGATGCGGAGGGTGGGTGGCGTGGCAGTGCCCCGACACTGACCCGTGCCCATGTGCCGGGTGGGCAACCCTCAGCCCCCTCCAGCAGCAACTGGCTCAGGCTCAAACCCGGGCATCCCTGGGCAGGGGCACCCTGCAGCGGCTCAGCCCCCCCCTTTCCCTGCCCACCCCCTCAGCCCTGCCTCTCTGAATGCTTTTCTCGGGGCAAAGTACCCGTGTGCGGAGCCACCCCGGGCACCGGCCCAACCAGAGGCACCTTTGCCCAGGATGTCCGAGGGCCACGGGCAGCAGAGGGGCTGCAGGCCACGGCGGGGAGGGAGGACACCCCCCAGGAGAGCCGGGCACCGGGGTGCCAGAGGGGAGGTCTCAGAGGGCAAGGAGTCATAGCCATGGGGCTAAGGTTGGAGGTGGGGGAGATCGGCTATCTCGGGGACGGGGGCTGGGGACACGCAGTGCAGGGGGTGAAGGGTGCCCGGGTGGTGCCTCTGGGATCCCCCCCAGGGTGGGCATCACCCCCCTTCTCTCCCCCCCCCCCGCCCTGTGATGAGGGGTTTGGGGTCGGGGGAAGGTGAGGTCTCTAAAAAAGTCCTGCTCTGGAGGTGGGGGACCCAGGTGGGCTCTTCCACCACCGAGGGGGCTGGGGGGTGGTGGCACCCCCACCCTGGTGCCCTGTCCAGCCACAACCCGGAGGAGTCACCCCAAACCGGGCACTGCCACTCGCAGTGGGGCAGCACCCCCAAACTGCCCATCTCCCCCCCGCCACCCCCGGTGCTCGCCCGGTGCCCCCGGTGCACTCACCAGGGTCTGCTCATACTGCAGCTCCCGCTGCGCCTCGCTCTCCGCGGCCATGGTGCCGCCGCTCCCGGTGCCGCTCCCGGTGCCGGTGCCGGTGCCCGCGGCGGCGGCTCCTCCCGGCCCTGCGGGGCGGACCCGGGGCACTGCCCGGGGGAGGGACCGGCCGCGCTCCGCCCCCGCCGGCAGCTCCCGGCACGGGCAGCCAGCCCCGGGCAGGGGGTGCCCGGTGGCGGGGGCCTCCGTCCCGCACATGGGTCCCTTCCACCCCGTGCCCAGACGGGGCGGGGGGCTCCGCACCGCGGCGGGGACCCTTCCGCCCCCGTGGTCTTTGCCCCCCGGGGTCCCGGCTGAGGATGGCACCCGTGGGGGTGCGGGCGGGGGGGTGACGGGGGGGTGCAGCTCCCTGTGGGACACCTCTCTCCCCACGGGCAGAGGGGGCTGGCATGGGGCTGGCACCGCCACCGGGCCCCGCAGCTTCCCCGCGCTGGGGAGCGGGCGGCAGGGCAGGGGCAGGGGCAGGGGCAGGGGCAGGGGCAGGGGCAGGGAGGACCCCTCGGGGGGCACCGCGGGCAGCCCCCCCCCGGGCTCATGGCCACGCCTGGCTGGGGGTCAGGTCCGGCGGGGGGGCAGAGTCCCTTAGGTCTTGGCATTGAGGGCACAGGGGGATGCCCACGGGTGGCAGGGTGCCTCGGTACTGGGGAGGGGGGCTCCTCAGAGGTACCCCCAAATCTGGCAGAGAGCTCGTCCTTACCGTGGTGCCGCTCAGCGTCCGGGGGCTGCCGCCCCCAGGGAAGGACGGTGGGCTCCGCTCTTCGGTGTCGAACCCGATGGGCAGCGGCGGCTCAGCCCTCTCTGGAGGGGCACACGGGCGGAGTGTGGCACCGGCGACCCTCCAGCACGGCCCTCCGGCATGGCAGGCTCTCACCGGCTCACCGCTGCCACGGGCTCAGGGGCAACCGGGGCCGGGCTGAGCTTGCCCTCCTCCCCGGGGCATCACACGGCACCTTGGTGGCAAGAGCCGGGCGAGGGGAGAGACGGAGCCGTGGCACTGCCGGGCTGGGGCCGCGGGACCAGGAATGGGCTAGCTCTCGCCGCCCGGGTGCCACCCTCTGGATTGACGTTGGTACCCCCAAGGGTGGGTGACGATGGCTGGGATTGGAAGGGGGGGGGGTTGGGATATGCCCCGTGCCAGCCTGGGAGGGTTCATCGCCGGACACCAACCGGTTTGCGGCAGGGAGGTGACAAAATGGGTTGCCCGCTCATTGGGTCCCCGGGCACGGAGCTGCCGCCTCGCCCGTCAGCTCCTGGCACTGGGACACTCATCCCGAGGGGCAGCCCCGTGCCAGGACACACGCTCTGCCCGCTGCCACCAGCGTGCCCAGCCGTGGGCCACCAGTGCACTGCGAGGCCACCACAGGTGATGCCACGCTGCTGGCACAGGTCATGGACACGCACGGGGCAGTTCCCCTGGCTTGGCACCTGAGGCGGGGGGGGGAGGAGCACCCAGGGGACAGGGCTCTGTGCCAGCCTGGTGTGCCCTAGTGCCATCCTCCTATTGCCCTACAGTAGCCCAGTCTAGCCCAGTGTCACCAGTAGGTTACTGCTGGGGGGTTGTGCCAGTATGGCTCAGTGCTGTCCCAGTAGACCCCAGTTACTTTCCCTGCAGCTCTGGCACTGCTCCAGTACATCCCAGTATAGCTCCCATGCTGCCCCAGTGTATCCCAGGACAGCATGGTGATGTCCCCCGAGGTGCCCCAGCTCCAGACATTGGGGGCCAAAGGGGTGGGTGACAGCACTGGGGCTCCCCTGGGCCCTGTGAGTCCCGTGGAGCTGTACTGGGGTGACTGGGGCAGGTGCCGTGGGCTGGCTGGGTCCGGTGGCTGCGTGGCAGACCCAGCCCTGGGCTCTGGGCTTGCTGTGGGTGCTGCGGGATGGCGCCTCTGTGGGTGGCAACTGGCTTGTGGCCATGGGCTGGGCTCTTTGTGCCACCTCGGAGGCGCAGGGGACAGAGCCCTGTTCTCCCTCTGCCAGTGGGCACCGTCACCAGGCACCGTGTCCGCAGCCCCCGCCACGGGCACAGGCAGGGCTGGCATCGCAGCTGTGGGCACAGGGCCCTCTGCTCCTCTCCCGTGCCACCCTACACCCACCACCCCACAGCCTGGCACTGCCTCCCAGGCCCCATAGCCCCCACATACCCAACCCCCCCCCCTCCATATACACCCCCAAACCCAGGGTCTGCAGATGCCAGCGGGGGATGCAGGGGCAGAGCCCTGTGCCCGCTGGCAGGAAGAGGCGGGGAGGCAGGAGGACAATATCTCTGTTTTTAATAAATACATGGGGACCCCCGTCTGCAGGCACCATAAATTAATTACGTGACGAGTCCGGCCGAGCCGGGGCGGGTGCGGTGAGACGGGGGCTGGAGGGATTTTACACTATGTACAAGGTGGGCACGGTGCCCACTGTGCCCACGGGGCTCGGAGGGGTAGGGCAGCAGGTGCCCCGTTCTCCACTAGCCAGGCGGAGCCCTCTAGCAGCCCTGGCACCGCAGACATGCCACTGGGCTCCTGGCCACGGCCACCCTGCCACGCTCCTCTGTGCCCCCCGCCCTGCACAGGGGGGGTGATGGGCAGTGGAGGTTCTCCCGTGGCCACCCACCCTCACTGCTCGCTGGCCCCACTCCGGGCAGGTCACTGTTCAGTGGCTCCACGCCTCTGCCCTGGCATCATGGACCTTCTCCCGCCCGTCCTGGGGGGCATCTGGGGCTGGGGGGAGGAAAGAGGCTGAGAGGTGGGCACAGGGGGTGCCAGGAGGGTGCTCGGATGGTCCCAGCGTGCCTTGGCCCTGCAAGGGGTCTGGGGGGGGTGTCACTCACGGCGGCACTTGGCACAGCAGGGGTTGTCCTTCCTGGTGGGGCTGGCGCAGGCGGCCGGCGGGCACTCCTGGCGCTGGCAGTGCGTCTCCCCCGACTGCAGGGAAGAAAAAGGGGGGGGGGGGGCGGTTAGGGTGCCGGCAGCTCCTCGGGGGCGGTGGGACCCCAGAGAGCGGGGCTGCACTCCCACCCATCCCTGAAGCCTTGGGGCACCTTCCCCTGGTGCCAGCTGAGGCCTGCCGCACTCACCACACACCAGCAGAGGATGCACTTCATTTCCCCGAAGGGGGGCACGTAGGGGTGCCAGCTCTCGTTGTTGAGGTACCAGCGGCGCCCGAAGCGGCAAGCTCGTGGCCCGTCCGCCTGCATGCCATCGGCCAGCTCGGGGACGCTCTTCTCGGGGGCTGCAAAAAAGGGCACTGGGGCACCCCACGGCAGGGGGGGGTGCAGGGAGAGGGGAGGGAAGGTGGGATGGGGGGGACGGGGGTACCTGGGCACTGCTTGCAGCAGTCAGAGGGGCTGGCGCGCACGGGGTTGGCACAGGTGAGCCGTGGGCACTGCACCTTCTCGCAGTGCACTTCACCCGTGGTGCCCTGCGGGGGGGTCACGAAGGGGGTCACGGGGCAGTGGGCACAAGGCAAGCACCCCCCTGGTTTCATCCCCTGCTACAGCACCCACGGGTGCTGCCCCCAGGCCGGGCTGGGGGGCTGAAGGGGGGGTCTGGGACCCCATGCTCACCTTGCAGGTGCAAATGGCACATTTGATGAGGCCAAAGGGGGGCACGACGGGGTGCCAGCGGGTGCCGGAGCCTCGCCATGTCTTGTCCCCATCAAAGTAGCAGCCTGGAAGAGGAAGAGGAAGAGGAGGAGGAGGAGGAGGAGGAGGTGGGCACAGCCCCGGGGAGGAGGGGCGGGGGGCAGAGCTGCTCCCCCAGCCCATGCCCACCAGGACTCACCCTCACTACTGTCCCGTGCCCGCTCCAGCTTCATCTCCTCCTGCTCCGTCTTCTCTGCAAGGAAGAGGAAGACCATGAGGGGGTGCAGAGGCCCAGAGAGGGGACCCCCCACACCTTGTTCCCCCAGGGAACTCCCCTTGCTCCTCCAAACCCCTGCCTGGGACCCCCCCCAGCCCCCAGGTACCTTGGCAGACAGGGCAGCAGAGCTCCTCGGGGTGCACCTGGTGGGTACAGTTGAGGGGCTGGCACAGGATGGGGTCACAGATCACCGTGCGCTTCTGGGGGGGCAGGAATGGGGCTTGTTACGGGGGGGGGGGGGGCACAAGTGATGAGCTCTGCCCCCCCCCAAGCTTGTCCCACCCTGGCCCCATACCTGGCAGCTGCAGATGGAGCACTTCTTGTCGTAGTCAGGTGCCCAGCGGGAGCCGTGTGCCCGGTGCTGCCCCTCGAAGAAACAGGAGTTGGGGTCCTTCTTCAGCTGCTCCGGGTCCCTGGTCCTGGTCCCCTCGGAGGGCTCAGCCTCCCCCAGGGTCTCCCCTGGGGCCAGGTGGGTCCCCCCAGCATGGCACCGGTTGGGGATGTGCACCTGGGAGTGGGGAGCAATGGGTAGGAGGGTTGGCAATCCTGGGGGGATCCCCGTTTCCAGTGCCAGTGCCCAGCTGCCCTCCATGGTCAGGGCTGGTGGACCACCATAGCCATCACCCTGGGCTGCTGGGACCATGCCGTGGTGTCCTCTGCATCCTGTGGCAGTGCCACCTGGCTGGGCACCCCCTGGGCGGTGTTGGGGCTGGGTTGGGGTGCCCTGCCCCAGGTGGGGACCTACCTGTCCCCGCAGCTCCCCGTAGGGGTGGGCTTTGGTGCTGACTTGCAGGAAGGCAGTGCCCTGGGCCAGGTGCTGCAGGAGGTCGGCGTCCAGGTCCTTCACCACCCCCTGAGCCTGCCGGGGGCGAGAGGGGCATGGGGGAGTGAGGGCTGGGCTGTCCCCTCCCCCGCCATGGGGTGCCCCCCCCCGGGCGCCCACCTCACCTCGGTGCTGTAGAAGCCCTTGAGCAGACGTTTGTGCTGGTGGGGACGGGCGCCCAGCTCGCCCAGCTCGGCCACCCCGTGGAGGTGGGCGCTGACGGTGCCCTCGGCCGGGCGACCCAGCCCGGCCACCGAGATCTCGTAGTGGAGGTGACAGTGCTCGTCCAGGGACAGCCAGGCATGACCCCCAGCCCCGCTGGCCACTGGGGGGGACACCAGCTGCCCCGCCAGCGCCACTGGCATCTCTGCGCACAGAGAGGGGTGCTGTGGCAGAGGGGAAGCGGTGGGGAGGCTGCCCCGCTGCCCCCCCCGGGTTAGCATCCCCCCCGGGTACCTGTGAAGCGGGCCAGCAGCCCACTGTAGGGCAGGGAGATGACTTGTCCCCGCAGCTCGCCCTCTGCCCAGTCCTTGGTGGCCACGTTGAGGAAGAGCTCGTTCTGCAGCAGCATGTGGGCATCGCGGGCGCTGGGGCTCTGCCAGGTGCCCTGCGCCTGCCACCGGGGAGGGACATCATGCGGGTCGGGAGGGGGGGCTCACCCAAAAGCCCCCTGCCATCCCCTCCCGTGGCACCCAGCGCTCACCAGCCCATCCTTGTAGCTGGGGGTCATGTCCAGCAGGACGTTCCTCTTGCTCTTGCGCCGGGGCTTGGTCTCCAGTGTGATGCCCACCACCTCGCTAGCAGTGCCCACCACCTGCACCTGCAGGCAAGGTGCTGAGGGGGCAACGCCAGGGGAGGGAGACCCTCCTGGGAGGGAGATGGGTGCCCACCCCCACTTACCTGGTACTCCAGGCTGCCATTCTCGTGCAGCGCCAGCTTGGCCGAGCCCACGGCCCCCGTGGTGGTGGGCAGCAGGGCATCTGCTCCGCACAGCACGCTTTGGATGGCTTCACCCGGGGGAGAGAGGCACAAGGGGGTGGTGAGGTGGGCATGGGGGGGCACGGCCAACCCCCCCTGTGCCCCAGGGTCCCTGCTCCATGCTCACTGTCGCAGCTGCGGCGGATGGTGATGGTGCCAGCCAGCTGGCGAGCGTGCCGGCCCTCCGTCTCGGCCAGGATGCGGAGCTGGCCCCGCACCAGCCACTGCAGCTCGCGGGCGGACAGATCGCTCAGCACCTCCGCGAAGTCGGGGTCCTGCCAGGGACGGGGGAAACAGGGGGCCTGTGCTCAGTCCTGGTCCAGGGGGCACCACGGCACGGGGTGGGGGACACACCGGCTTTACCTCCCGGGTGATGTTGGCACGGATCTCCCGCAGCATCTGGCCCTGGTGCAGGATGCGGACCCGCAGTGGGACCCAGGGGGACTCTAGGCACAGCAGAGGTCGATGTGGGGGGCTGTGACCCCCATCTGGACTGTGACCGGTTCCACTCTGCCCCCCAAACCCACTCCCTTTGTGCCCACTTCCCCCAGACCCCCACACTTTTATGCTGGCTCCCTGTCCCCTGGACACCCCCCCACACCAGGACCCACCCCCTGCACCCCCACATCCCTGCACAACCCACACCCTAGCCCCATCCTCCTGGACACCTCCCCCCATACACCCCACGCTCTCCAGCAGCCCCCAATCTCACACAGCTCCTACCCATGCACACCCCAAAATCACACCTCACCCCCCCCCATGCCACACACAGCCCCTATACCCACCCTGAGCCCCACACCCAGCCCCTGCACCCACCCTGACCCCATAGATGCTGACCCATGCATTCTGAGCCACACACACGCCATGCAGCCCCCCCCCCGCCCCGGGCAGTGCCAGGCCCTGGGGGGTGTCCGTGCCCCCCCCTTACCCCCAGCACCGGGCTCCAGCAGCCCCCGGGCCATGAGGATGAAGTGCAGGTTGTTCTCGGTGTCGCTCAGCGTCAGCATGGCCATGCCCCCAGCGCCCAGGTGTGTGGGGTCCGGCGAGGTCAGGATGGCCCCGAATGTCTCTGAGCAGGGAGTCGGGGGAGACGGGGGGGGGGGAGGGCGTGAGGGGCGTGTGGGTGGGCACCGGCCGGGTGGGCGTGCAGGGGTCCATCCTTACCCGCGAAGAGCGCCCGGTGCTTGAGGATGTGCCCGTGGATCTCCCCGGAGGGCTGTGCCCGGGTGACGAGGGACACACGGAGCTGCTCGCCGCGCAGCAGCTGGATGTTGGCCTTGGACACCGTCCTCCACATCCCGCAGAGCTGGGGGCGAGGGCAGGGATGGGCAGGGGGCTTGGGGGGGGCCACCGCACGCCTGGGATGGAGACCGTGCCCCCCCCCCCGGCCCCTCTCACCATGCCATCCTCGGGGGCAGCGCTCTTCTGCACGGGGTGCTCGAACAGCACGTTGCCCTCGGGGTCGCTGAAACGCACCCGGCTCGGCCGCCCCAGCCTGCGGGCACCGGAGGGGGAGGGTTGAGTAAGGACCACCCACCTCCCTTCGCCCAGCACCCCCCCTTCCCCTGGCACCGCCCTCCGGGCTGGCCCGAACCTGCCGCCCCGCCGGGTGCCAGCTTGGCGGGGGTCCCCCCGGGGTCCCCTGCCCCGCAGCGGTGCCGAGGTGGCCGGGAGCCGGGGGCGGGGGGGGGGGGTGTCTCTGCCGGGAAAGGACCCTCCGGGAGCCGAGCGCTCGGGGCCCGGCTGCAAATTTAGGAGCATTTTCGGCTCCGTTTGGCTCCCCCCGGTTGGAGCTGGAAATTAGTCACCACTTTACTATGCAGAGGGGCCGGGAAGAGAGGACGAGCAGAGGAACTGGAGCGGGAAGGAGGGAGGGAGAAGGGAGAAGAGAAAAGGGAGAAGAGAAAAGGGAGAAGAAAGGGGAGAAGAAAAGGGAGAAGAGAAAAGGGAGAAGAAAAGGGAGAAGAAAAGGGAGAAGAAAAGGGAGAAGAAAAGGGAGAAGAAGGGAGGCTCAGCCACCTCCAGCTGGTCTGGGGACAGCATGGCAAGGATGGGGGATCCCAGCGGCCCCTGCCTGCTGCTCCCCATCCTCTGCTGAGCCCTGTGGCCGCTCCCGTTCGTTCCCCCTCCAGGGCTGGAGGCGACGGGCTGAGGCCGGGGGTGCACTGAAACACCGGCCAGACCCCCCAGCACATCGCTCCCCTCCCCAGATCCCTCCAATGGCACCACGGGGGGACATGGGAAGGGAAACTGAGGCACCAGCATCACTGCACACACACACCCACCCACCCCCCCCCCCTTTTCCCCGGGGGGTGCCCACTGTGCCAGCCCAGGGGGGGTCAGGACCCACCTCTCGTAGGCGATGGAGAAGAGCAGGCAGGAGCGCAGCAGGGTGAAGCGAGCCTTGGCCACCGCGCTGGACGTGGGGTGCCACGGCTCCGGGCCACTGGTCAGCAAGGCCACAAACTCTGGGGAGGGGATGCCAATGATGGCAGGGGGCTGTGTGTGGGGGGGTGCCGCTGCCCACCTGGGCCAAGTGTGGGGGGGCTCACCTGCACGGGCATCGTCACGGGCCATCCCCTCGGAGCTGAGGTAGGAGCGGTCGTTGTAGGGCTTGTCCAGGTCGTCCTCCTTGTCCTGGAAGTACTCAAAGGTGTCGAAGTGGGGCGCGGGGCTCTTCTCTGGGGGGGCTGGCAAGGCTGGCGGGGGGGTGGGCACAGGGGGAGACCATGGCACCAGGCTGCTTGTGCTCCAGAGCTTGGTACGGGGCCAATAATAAATCCCCCCTCCCGAGACAGAAGAAGATGTGCCCCACAAATCACAGGGGGGCTCTGTGCCGGGGTGAGGGGGGGGGCACATGGGGTGCAGGCAACGTTACGTAGCCCTGCGCACCCCCACTTCACCCCTCCCAGGGCCGTTCGGGGACGGCTGTGCCCATGGGGGGCTTCCCCCTGCCCAGCACCTCGTGGGTACCCTGGGTGCATGGGTGAGCCCCATAACTGAGCCAGCAACCCCTTTTGGGGGGCCGTGGGCCCTGCCCCCTCTCCCTTGCCCAGTGGGGGGATGCTGTGGGTGCAGAGGGGGTCCCTGCAGGGGGGGCACCCGCCGTTCTCACCCTTGGGGCAGGTGTGGCAGCAGTGCCCGGGCAGCAGCGTGGCGCGGGGGCAGGCGGGCACCGGGCAGTCCTGCTTCATGTTCTTGCAGTTCACTTTCCCCACTGGCTTCCCCCGCCGGTTCCTCTGCTGGGGGGGCGGGAGGGGGGCAAGGAAAACCCGGGAGAGCTGTGCCAAGGTGCGCCAGGCCGAGGTGTTCCCCCCCCCTCTCCCGGCACGGTCCGGCTCCCCCCATCCCGGCCCATCTGGAGCCCCCGCGGGCGGCCCGGACACCTTGCGCAGCCTCCAGCTGCCTGTACAGCAGCCAAGGCCGGGCCCCCTCCCCACGGCCCCCAGCCCCCTGCCCAGCTGTGTGCGGCCCCGCCAGCCCCGGCCTCGGGGGGCTGCTCGGAGGGAGGGAGGGGGCTGGGGGCCATCCCCGAGGAGGGGGGGGAGGAGGAGGAGGAATGAAGCCTGATCCTTTAAACCCCCCCTTCTGCTCTCCACTGCTGCGGCCGGGGGGGGGGGGGGGGCGCCCCCCCCCCCCCCCCCCGCCAGCCCCCCTCTCCAGCAGGGTCGGATCCTGGGGTTCCCGGGGTGCGGAGGGGATGCGGGGTCACTCACCGGCTCGCAGTGGCAGATAACGCAGCGCATCACCCCGAAGGGCTCCCCCAGGTCCGGGTGCCACGTCTCCTCCAGGGCATAGAAGTGACCCCCAAAGGCGCAGCCTGCGGAGACCCCCCGCAACCACCCGCCCGCCACCGCCGCCACCGGTCACCTCCGGGCCGCGGGCACCCCCCCGCCGCAGCCCCGGACAGCGGCCGGCACCGCCCCGCCACCCCCGGGCACGGCGGGCGCTCCCGCTGCCGCTCCCGGTGCCGGCCGGGGGTCCCGGGGGTGCGAGGCATGCGGGTCAGCACGGTGCGGGGGGTGCGGGTGTCAGGACGCGGGGCGGGGGGCGCAGGGAGCGGGGGGTGCGGCAGCGGCTTGACGGGGACGGGGTCGCCCGGAGCGGGGCGGGTGCGAGGGAGGGAAGGGGAGGGAAGGAGGGGGGGGTGGGGTGGGGTGGTGTCCGTCCTACCTGCCGCCCCCCCGGGGGGCAGCGGGTCCGTGTCGGGCCGGATGGGCAGGGCGAGCTTGGGGCGAGCGGCGCGGGCGGGCAGGAGCAGGGCGAGCAGCAGCAGCGGCACCGGGAGGCGCATGTTGCGGGGCGGCCGGGGCGGGTGGGCGGCCGGGGGCGGGGAGGGGGGGCCGGCCGCTGCCTGCCGCTGCCGCCGCCTCTGCCTCTGCCCGGCCGCCGGCTCCGGCTCCGCTTTATAGGCGGCGGCATGGGCAAGCGGGAGCTGCGAGCCCTGTGCAAACAAAGGCCCCGCTAATGAGGCGCAGGCAGCGGCCGGCCGGGGGGGGGGGGGAACGGAGACGGGGGGGGGGACGGGGGACGCGCCCCCGCCGCGTTCTGACAGCCCCCCCGCACCCCCCGGGCCCCCCGCCCCCGCCGGGCACGGAGCGTCCCGCGGCAACCCCGGGCACGGCAGCCGCCCCCCCGGGGTAAGCCCGGGCTCGGGGTGTCCCGGGGACACCCCCCCCATCCGTTGCCCGCCCTCCCCTGGGCATGGGGTAACCCCCCGGTGTAGAGCATCCCCACTCACAGGCCAGCCCCAGGGCACGGGGGGGGGGCTGTGCGATGCCTTCACCCACATACCCTCCCCCGGGGCACCCCCAGGGGCTGGGCGTCTTGGGGACACCCCCCCAGCCCCCCCCCAATAATCCACACAACACCCGCGGAGACACGGGACACTGCGGGGACACCTCCAACACCCCCACCCCTCCCACAGAGCATCCTGGGCATCACGGGTATGCCCCCATCCACATGCCCCCCACCCCGGGGCCTGAGCCCCCCCAGAAGTCCCCCATCCACACAAACTCCCTCAGGAATAAGGCATTTGTGGGGCACCCCCCCATTCAAATGGCCCCCCTTGGCACAGGGCATCTGGTGGGCACGGGGCAGCCCGGGGGCTCCCATCCACACAGCCCACCTTCAGGCATGAGATCTCCCAGGGCATATTGCCCCCACCCCCCCCCCCGGGCATGGGGCACCCTTGGGACTCCTCCACCCGCTCAGCCCCCTCCCAGCCCGCCTGGCACCCCAGGACACGGGGCGCTGCAGGGCACCCTCCACCCACACAGCGGCCCACGGACCCCCCTCTGCAGAGCTCTCCCCTGCAGCCCCCCCCCCCCCCCCCCCCCCC
>JAOQGH010000051.1:363583-382621 GCA_025769975.1 Gallinago jamesoni
CCCCCCCCCCCCCCCCGCCAAACATGCCAGGCACCACAGACCTCCATAAAATTCCTTAAATAATTTAATTGAAAAAAAAAGTCTTTCCGTTAAAAAATATTTTTACAAACGCACGCTCGCATGAATTTCCCTTCCTGATGAGATTTTTCGCTGCCGCATTCGCTTTTTCACCACGGAACACCCCCCCCCACCCCCCCATCCCTTCTATACCGCTGTATAAAAGGGGGGTGGCAGGGACAGCATGAAGAGCCGCTGGGTGCAAGCCGGGCAGTGGGGGGGTTGAGGGGGGGTCCCACAGGGGCGGGGTGGGCAGGGAAAAGGCCGCGGGACGGGGGTTGTTGCAGTTTTGTTGTTTAAAACGAGCAGAACTTCCCCCGAAGCAAAGCCGGGCCAGGATGGAGGGCTGGGGGTGCCTGGGGGGCACCAGAGCTGGTGGTACCCCAAATCTTGCAGCACTGGGGCTGGGGGGGGGGCAGGGAAGCCCCTGAGCCCCACAGCATTTCCAGCTGGGGGGAGCTGAGGGGGTCAGCGAGCCCCAAAACAGGCTCTGATGTCCATTTGGCCGCCTGCTCTTAAAATCTCCCACCACCATGGTGCTTCACCTGAGCTGGGGGGGGTCCCAGCGTGGGGGGGCTGCAGTCATGGCATCCCCATGGGGCACAGGGGGGTGCAGGTAGTCCCCCCCCCAGCCTTATTTACTGTTGCCTGGGGAGGAGAAGAGGGTTAATGAGAAACCCAAGGGCAGGAAGGGGAAAAAGAGCACCTGCAGAGCCAGCTGGGGGGGGGGAGGGGGGAGGAGTGGGGCCAAGTGCAGGGGAACACCCCCACATTTTGGGGAGCACCCCCTCGCACCTCTACACCCCCGGCAAAGCACCCCATGAGTGAGCCAGCGATGTGTAGGGCGGCCCAGGGACCCCCAAACCCCCCTGGCATGGGCAACCTGGGCTCCTACTTGGCTACTGGGAAGCAATTCCCCCCCCTGGTCCGAGTCACCTGGGGACAGTAGCCCCCGGGGGGGGGTTAGCTTGCCCCCCACACTGGCAGGCTCCCACGTGGCTCCATAGCTGCTGCTCCAAGGAGGAGCGAGGCTGGGGATTCGGGGATGCCAGGAATTTGGGGGCTGCTGCAACACTGCTCCCCGGAGCTGGACTCTGCCGGGGGGGGGGGGGGGGGGGGGGGCAGAGGGCCAGGACTTGGGGTGGTGGGTCTTCTTCTGGGGGCTACAGGGACCCCCCTGCTCCTTTCACCCATCGGCTCTGCTTCCCACCCTTCCAGCTTGGATTAAGGGAATGGGGGGGACCCCCCCCTCGATTTCTGAGTGCATTAGATGGAGTTTCAGGGCTGGCTCTGCCCTGGGACTCAGAGCCCTGGGGCGGGGGGGGGCACACCGGGTCCCCAGGCACTGCAGGGTGGGTACAGCACCGGTGCCGACAGGGACCCCCCGAATACGCGAGAGCCAGAGGTGGGGGGGGGGGAGCAGAGAGGGGCACGGAGCCAGCCAGGGAGGAGAAGGACCCCCGTGGGGCAGCTGAGGCCCCCCCCCCCCCCCCCCCCTCCCCGGGGCGAGCGCGATGGAGCAAAGGAAACTGCGGGTAAAATTCTTATTGCCTTTATTCTGCCCATGGCCTCGGGCAGCCCTGCCGGCAGCACACACCCACGCACGCACGCTCACACTCAGGCACACTCGGGCACACGCCGGGGGGCTCTGCCGGGGGGGTGGGGGGGGGGCTCTCCCTCGGCTGGCAGGGACCGGGAGTCCTCGGGGAAGGGTCGAGAGAGTCTTTTGGCAGCAATCACAGCGTGTCAGGAGCGGCGCCCGCTCCTTCTGCATATAAGAGGAGGCTGGGGGAGACCGGGCCTCGGCCCCCGGCGCAGCCCCCGGCCCCAGCCCCGCTCTCTGACACCCCCCCACCCCCCCGCCATGGGGAGCGTGGCCGCTGAGGGTCCGGGGGCGGAGGGTCCCTGTGCAAACGTGCTGACGGCTGGCTCTGGGGCTCAGAGCCGGCCAGGAGAACCAAGAGGGTAAGAGATGCGGAGCCGGGCACCTGCTCTCCCTCCTTCCCCTTTCTGCTCCCTCTCATTTGTTTTTTCTTTTTCAATATATCTCTTTTTTTTTTTATTCTTTTTTTTTTTTTTTTTTTTTTTTTTTGCCTAACTCCCTGCATAGTAAATCTGGTGGGGTTGGGGTTCTGGCGTGCAAAGCCAAGAAAGGGACGCGTTCCAGTGCAGACCCTCCTGCGCAGGGGCCGGCGGGGCCGGAGGAGAAGCAGTGATTGTCTGGGGGCTCATGGCCCCCCCCCCCCTCCCCGGCCCCATCGCCGGCTCAGCCTCCCCCCGGCCACGTCCCCGTGGGGACCAGAGTCAGGGAAGGCTTGGGATGCGTCTGACGGAGTCAGCAGGGGGTTCAACAGTCTGTGGCCTCGGGGGGAGGGGGGACGGGACGTGAGGACTCAAGGAGGGGGGGAAACAGGGTGAAAAGAAATCCAAGAAGCAGAACAACTCTTCAAACGGATGAGCACCGAGACAGGGCGGCAGGCGGGGTGCGCCGTCTCCGTCCCATAATCCATCTTCAATATGAAGATGTGCTGTTTGCTGCCTCGCCGCGCCAGGGCACGGGACGAAAAGCCGGGCTCCCTCTGGGCACGAGCGCCTCTGCTCCCGGGGAGGGCGGCCCCGTGTCCCGTCCTGTCCCAGGCGACCGTCCCAGGCGGAGGAGCGCCGCGGGAAGGGGGAAACGGGGAGCTGGGCTGCACCGCAAAACCCAGCCTGGTGGGCAGGTCCCCTCGGTCCGTTCCAACGCGGAATCCCCTGCGGTCAAACCTGCACCGGGAGCGTCTGGTTCATCTGCAGCCTCATGTCCTGAATGCTGCTCAGGATCTTCTTCTGGTGCCCTGCTAGCGTCACCCCTATCCTCAGCAGGTCCCTGCAGGGAGAAAGGAACACTCAGACCCTGCCAGCAGCAGCACCAGCACCCGGCCCTGCCCCATCTGCCCCGAGAGACCCTTCACTACAGCCCTCTGCCGAGCTCAGGGTCTCTCTGACCCCATGGGGGATCAGGATGCTGAATCCCAGACCTTAACCCGCCTGGGAAAACTCCCCCCACAGCTCAGTTCTCCAGTGGAGAGGCGAGGGACGATGTGCCCTGGCCCCAGCCCTCTCCCTCCCCCACTTACTCTGCAGTCATCTGTGCCACCAGGTCGAAGGAGGCGAAGCCGGCGTTGACAAAGTTCTCCTTGTACCGCCCCATTTTGATGGCGTCCAGCCAGTCTCCCACGGTGGTGAAGGTGGTGTAATCGGGGACGGTGCGGTCCAGGAGGGGCTGGGAGATGCTAAAGGACGAGAGAACCACGGGTCACAGGTAGCAGGGGATGGAGCGGTGGAACTGGGAGAGCTTTCTTGTCCCCCCCGCCCTCCTGCATCTCCAGTGCCAACCACCCCCGCGTTCCCCAGGCCTGGGGGAAGGCCCGGCTGGAGGTGGGGGTGTCACGCACCCAGACTGGACGCTGGCGATGACTTTCAGGCTGGCAGCGTTGCGGATGAGCTTGTCCAGCGTGTTGACGATCTGTGCAAACTTGGGCCGAAGGTTGCGGTCCCGCACCCAGCAGTCCAGCATCAGCTGGTGGAGCGCCGTGGGGCAGTCCATGGGGGGCGGCAGGCGGTAATCCTGCTCCACGGCGTTGATCACCTGGGGGGAGACAGGCGGAGGCAGGCTGTGAGCCACCCACGGCTGGCCCACAGGCCCCCCCCGGTCTCCAAGGGAGCACTTACGTCCTGGTTGGACATGTCCCAGTAGGGTCGCTCCCCGTAGGACATCACTTCCCACATGACGATGCCGTAGCTCCACACGTCGCTGGCCGAGGTGAATTTGCGGTAGGCGATGGCCTCGGGAGCCGTCCATCGGATGGGGATCTTGCCCCCCTGCAGGGAAACACACCTCTGTTATTTAGCACGCAGCTGGGGTGTCTGCCCCCACCCCTGGGTTGGTGGTTCTCCCCCCGAGCACCCCGTACCAGGGAGCTGGTGTAGGTGGGGTCGGCCGGGTCGTCCTCCAGGAAGCGGGAGAGCCCGAAGTCGGACACTTTGCAGACCAGGTTGCTGTTGACCAGGATGTTGCGGGCAGCCAGGTCCCGGTGCACGTAGTTCATCTCCGACAGGTACTTCATGCCGGCGGCGATGCCGCGCAGCATTCCCACCAGCTGGATCACCGTGAACTGCCCGTCGTTCAGCTGCCGGGGGAGAGATCAGAAGGGTTTGCCGCGTCCCAAACGGAGCGGGAAAGGATCCCAATGTGCTGTCACCACCTTCCCTATCCCCACAGCCACCCCCCTCCCCCCCCCCCCAGGAGGCCTAGCCCTGGGGACGCCAGCAGGACAACGCAGAGGAATGGAGAAGGGGGGCTCAGACCCCCCACGCCCGGCACCCCCAGCCCCAGGAGGGAGGGGATGGGTTCTCACCCGGAGGAAGGAGTCGAGCGCGCAGTTCTCCATGAACTCTGTGATGATCATGACAGGGCGGCTTTTGGTCACCACCCCCTCCAGGTGGATGATGTTGGGGTGGTCGAACTGGCCCATGATGCTGGCCTCGCTCAGGAAGTCCCGCCGCTGCCGCTCCGTGTAGCCCACCTTCAGCGTCTTGATGGCCACAAAGATCTCGCGGCGGCCGGGCAGCTTCAGGCGCCCGCGGCACACCTCGCCGAACTCCCCTGTGGTGGGGAAGGGGGTGAGGGACAGCAGGGTGAGCCACGCGGCAGGGTGACAGCCGGCGGTGGCAGCAGCCTCTGTGCCCAGCCCCGGGACTGACCTGCTCCAATGACCTCCTCAATTTTGACGCAGGAGATGTCGATCTCCTTGGCGAATTCCCGCACGGCTTCGTTGGGATCCTCGTAGGTGAAGGGGTCAATGTAGACCTTCGTCCCAGGGGTGACTGCAAGGGGACAGGAACCATCACCGGGAGGGACGCAACACATGTGAGAGGTGCCGAGGCAGCTCGGCCAGCTGTGGCCAGTCCCTGGCTAGCAAAGGCCACCCCTTAGCTTGGGCAGGAGCTGGGGGAGGGCGGGCAGAGCCCGTGGCTGGGCCCACACTCACCGTATTGCTGCAGCTTCTCCGTGTACTCGGGGTCCGTGCTGTTGCGCTGCTTCCTGCCCAAAGGAGACGAGAGGAGGTGTTCAGTAACCATCCCTTTCCTGATGGGGCAAAGACACGGGCTGCCAGCTTCCAAATCCCAGCAGGGCGCATGCCAGAGAGCTCCCGCTCCGGCAGGGAGCGGGCAGAGCCATCCCTTGGGAGAAGACGGCCTGGGGCAGTCCCCAAACCCAGCTCTGACCCCCCACCCCGACCCTGCAAAGCCAGTACCTGAAGCAGACGATAGCGATGATGACCACGACGATGATGAAGAGCAGCCCGGCGGTGGCCGAGCCCACGATCAGAGGCAGCTCCTGGAAAGTCTTTCCAGTGGAGCCTGGTGGAGGGAGAGGCAGGGATGGAAGTGATGCCAGGGAAGAGGCAGGCACAGGAGGGCTGGGGGGACAAAGGCAGCCCCATCCTGGGACCTACCATCCTCGGCCGTGGTCTGGAACTCCGTGGGGAGGCTGTAGCGGCCGTACCCAGCCACCGTGCGTGCCCGGACCTGCACCATGTAGCGAGCGTTGGCCTTGAGTCCATCCAGCCTCACCGAGTTCTTCTGGCTGGTGACCGTGTTGGCGATGCCATCGCTCTGCCCTTGCTACAGGGGAGAGACCTGGGGGTCACCTCTGTGAAGCCAGAACCCCTTTGCTGCCCCTCCACCCCCCAGGCACCGTCTCTGAGGGCACCCTTTTTGCCGGGGGGGTTAGAGGAGGGGAAAGGCGGCTCTGCCTCCTGCTTTACCTTCTCCGAGTACTTGATCTCGTAGTCGAGGATGATGCCGTTGGGTCTCTCTGGGGGAGTCCATGACAGTGTCATGCTGTTGCCGGTGCTGCTGTGCAGGTGCATCGTAGGCACGGCCGAGGGGGCTAGGAAAGAGGGCAGGGAATGAGCCACCAGTGCTCCCCCCTCCACCACCCTGCATCAGCCCGGGGGGCTCTCTGCTTGGGACCCACTCAGATAATCCCAGTGGAAAGGGGTGGAAAAGCTTTGGCACTGGGCTCCCACCAATCTCCAGAGGGAGATGTGATACAGCTGAGGTGGTAAGGGACCAGGAGACCCTTGGAAATAGTATCGGGGCAAGACTTTGCCCCGTTCCTAGCTACAAACTGGTCCAGGGAAGGGCCCTGCCAGCCCAAAATGGGGCTTTCTTCTCCTCCTCTGCTTGCCAGGAGGTCCATACCCCACCCCAGCGAGGAGACCCGTGAAATCAGATCAGAGCGTGGCGTCTGGAGATCACCAGCGGGCTGGAGCCCGGCCAGCGCGGGAGGAAGGAGGGAATGGCGGAACGCTCGGCCGGCTGCGGAGGTTTGGGCCGGCGCTGAGCCCTCCCAGGCCTTCCCAGGCCCATCCCTTCGCAGCAGGCACATCTCCAGGGTAGGTCTAGGAGATCCAGAGCTCTCCCCAGCATCTGCCAACCCTGCCCCTTCCCCGCCGGCAGGCGTTCTGATCTCATCTCCTCCAGGGACAGGCGTTAAAGGGAGAGGAGAATTCACCCAGGGGATTAGATGCAGCGACGCGGCAGCACAAAAAGGACCGCAGCCTCCAAGGGCTGTCAGCGAGAAATCCCGGCGGGGCTCTGCAGCGGGGAGAGCCAGCCCCAGCTCCCCGGCAGCTCCGCTCACCCGCCTGGTTGGTGGTGATGTTGACGGAGGCGAAATGGGGTGGGAAAGGGCTTTTGTTGGAGATGCCGTTGACGGCCTGGATCTCGAAGGTGTACTGGGTGTGGGCCATGAGGTTGCTGATGTAGATGTGGCGCTCGGTGAGGCCGAGCTGGCGCGGCAGGAACTCCACGTTGTCGTCGCAGCGGGTGCAGAGGCGCCGCTCCACGCTGCACTTCTTGCAGATGACGTTGTAGAGCAGGTCATCCCGCCCGCCCGTGTCCTGCGGCTCGCTCCACTCCAGCACCAGCGACGTCTCGTTCACGTTGGAGATGACGCTGCGGGGGGCAGAGGGGACGCCTGCGGGGGTGGCGGGGGGGAAACATGGGGGTCAGGGTCAGCACAGCAGCACGCTCCCCCCAACCTGGGGTATCTCTCCCCTCCTGGCCCCGGGGCAGGACTCACTGGTGCAGGCGCTGTCTGCGGGGTCCGTGTCCGCCCGGAAAAAGCCATTCCTGCACGTGCAGAGCGTTGCGGCTCCGGACGTGGTCCGGCTGTTGGGGGGGCACGGAGAGCAGGGACCCTCCCCCTGCTTGGACTTGAAGGTTCCCGGGCCGCAGGCTGGAGGAAGGAAAAAAAAGCCCCAGTTAGCAAAGGCCCCCAGAAAACATCCACTGCTCCCCCCCCTCGGCTGGGCAGAGCCTTTCCTCACTCCTTGCCTGAGTCTCCCATCGGTGGCCTGAGGACCACTGGCCACTTTACGGTTGCCATCAGCCGTGTCCAGGGATGTGGTGGCCCAGGTTGGGCAGGGCAGGTGACAGCGTGCGGCTGGCACAGGCACAGCTCTGCCCAGGAGATGGCAAGAGGTGGGAAGAGCCGGTCGCCAGCAGCCGTACGGGGGTCAGGCCCCCATTCTGTTTCTGCACTGCACTCCCCCAGGGCTTTGCTGGGAAAAAAACCCTTTCCCTGCTGGGTTCCACACCCAGCACTCTCCAGAGGGTCAGCGACCTGTTCCCCGAGGAAAATAAGGCCGGGAAGGAAGGGATCCCTCAGCCCTGCCCAGAGCATCCCTTACGAGAGGCCACTGCAGCCCCAAACGTGGCCACTCAGAGGCCTCTGCAGCCCCAAAATGCAGCCACTCGGCCCCAAACCCTCTGAAACCCCCCGGGCTCTTCAGCCACTTCTCAGCCCCGGGCGGTGGCACCTCCTGAGTCCCGCTCAAGTGGAGCCCGAGCGAGATTAAAACATTCCTGCAGGTCCTTGGCTAAAGAGCCGCTCCGGCATCACCGCCACCTCCTTCCCCCGCTTCCGAGCGGGGTCTCTCAAGGAGCCACAAGTCCCAGGATCCGGCCTGGCTGGCACCGCGGGGGTGTTCTGTCCTAATGAGGCACACGTGAGAGGATTAATGGCACTCGAGCCAAGGGGCAGCGTGGCCTCAGGAACCCGACCCACGCCTCCAAACAGCCCGATTTATGGCAGGGCTGCCCCAGGGCAGGGGGTCCCGTGGCAAGAGACGTGCCGGGGCTGGCTCTGCTTTGGCATCACCTCGCTTGCCACAGCCGGGGTGGCATCAGCACCCACGGCCCTGGAGGAAGGCTCATCCTCCTCACTCTGCTGGGGCTGGGGCAGCTCCCGAGGGCACGTAACCCTCCCCTGTCCCACTTCCCACGTCACCCCGCATGCAGGAGGAGGTTTCCCAGTGCTCCAAGAGGAAGCTTCCTGCTGGGAGGAATCTCCTCATGACCTCTGTGGAAGGTTCCCAGCCCCACGTGTGGGACGGGGAGCGCTGCTGAGTCATACACCAGCCCTGTGGGGACCTGCACGCAGCTCTGGGGGGGCTGTCATGTCCCCCCGCTTTGCCCAGGCACCGAGCGACGGCAGCTCTGGAGAAGCCCCCCTCCGTGGTGGTGCTGCCGGGCAGGTGGGCACTTGAGCAGCCCCATCATGAGGGGGAGACACCCCACCTCCGAGAGGGGACCTGCAGAGCCAGATGGGTGGCAGAAGCTGGTTCCCGCGCCCAGGGCACGAGCCCTCGGGCAAGAGGCTCCTCTTGGACCAGAACAGGACTAGCCACACGGCTTGGCTCACTCCAGCTCCTTGACCTGAGCTCACCCGGCCTCCGGGTGAGGCTTCGGAGAGGAAAGCCCAGCCCAGCCCGGGCAGACGTGCTCCTCTGCCAGCCATGGAAGCCCCTGGCCAGCATGTCCAGGGCTCCTGTCCCCCAGCCCGGGCCACCCAAGCCCCCACCAGAGGCCGAGAGGAGGACGGCTGATGGCCAGGGGTAGCGGAGTGTCCTTGGCACCCAGCACCTCCCACCCCAGCCGGAGTCCCGGCGGCTCAGACTGGGTGGATGCAGATCCACACATACGGAACCAGATTGCTGAGGAATGAGAGATGACTGAAACCTCTTGGACAGGAACGCTCCGGGCTCAGAAAGCTGCCAAACACGCTTCGGTTATGGACAGGAGCCCAGATCCATCAGGGACAACCTCCCCCCCCCCCTGAAATAAGAGGCTTGTAGGGGGAGAGCAAAGCTGGGAGAGCTCGTGTGAGCCGATGGCCCCAGCGTGGCACGGAGGGGACAGTGTGTCCCGCTCTCCAGGACAGGGGAGGAAGGGACGGGGAGGTCCCTGCCTCCCCCAGGAATGCCCGGCGCTAACAGAGGGATGGAGGCAATTCCTGCACACCCCCACGCCACCCTGGCAGGAGGGGGACCAGCCCCATCCCAGCCCCATCCCGCAGCAAAGAGGAGAGGGAGCGAGGCCCGGATGCGCTCCGGTGTTTAAGTTTCCAACCCTGCTTCATAAATCAGAGCGTAAAGACCTCGGTGGCAGCGTGACAGCTCTCAGCCGCCACGTCTGAAGGCTGTAACCGAGCTGAAAGCTGATCCCGGGTCCCCGGTGGATAAGCCGCTGTGTCATCTCTTTCTCGGCAAGAAACTGCCTCTACAACAACCGCTGCCTTGGCCGGCGTGTCGGGGAACGGGCCCGCAGCCGGGACGTGCCTCCATCCAGCCGGAGCCAGGCTCCCTTCTCCCTGCCCAGAGCCTGCCTTCCACAAGCACTTTTCCTGCCGAAACGTCCTCAAATAAAATAACAACCCTCAAAACCCTCAACCTCCGTGCGGGGATCGCGTCTCCCGGCACCGGGCTGCCGTCACCTCCGGGGAGACGCTGACAGTCGGTGACAGCCGCGGGGTGACGGGTCAGGGAACCGAAGCGGAGCTCCCCGGTGTGATGGGAGGGGGATGCAGCCCGGCCTGACAGCGGGGATGGGCTGTGGAGGGGGGGTCTGGGGGGTGTGGGAGGGAAGGGGGGGGGGCAGAAAGCAGCCCTGGAGCTGCTGCAGGACTGCCCCGGCACCCACTGCCCCTGCATCCACTGCCCACCCTCTGCCGGCTCCCAACAGCCCTGCTGGGATTCCCACTGGCTGCCCACCTCTGGGAGGGGGTCCTGCTCTTCCCAAACATGGCCACCCCCCTGGTGAATAAAAACCCAGGAAGGGAGCAGTAAAAACACCAAAATAACCCCCTCCTCGCAGCAGCAGAGCGCCACGGCTCATCCCGCAGGCAGCCTCCATCGCCAGATGAGATGCGGGCGAGCAGCCACGAACCCATGCCCACCCCCAAAACACCGGGGTCCTCCCTCGGGAAAGGGAGGGGGTACAGCCTACAGAACATCAGGAAACATCAGCCCAAAACTACCCCATTTTGGGTCTCGCCGCTTCCCATCCATCCTGCCCGGCAGCACCCTTCCAGCAGCACGGCTCCGGGCAGGACGGCAGCAGATCGCCCGGCTTGAGCCGGGATAAATTGAACCCATCGCATCCCTTTGTCCCTGGAATTTCTTTACAGGGAACAGGGGGGCTCAGGGGGGCCGGTCGGTGCCTTACAAACCCGCACGGCTCGCTCCCTGCCCGCTCTCCTAACCAGCTGCCGTGGATGAGAGCTGTGGAAGCCACAGCCTGGCTACAGCCAAGGCCATAATGCTCTTTTTAACTGACTCTTAAAAGGCACCTACTTTTTTTTTAAAGAAAATCACCCTTTGGGTGGAAATATTTCACGTTAGCGCAGTCCAGAAGTGAACAGGCTAAATTTGAAGGGGAGAGAAGGGAAAGAGCCCTCGGGGGTTGGAACAGTGGCATCCAAGGAACAGGCAGGAAAGCAGGGTTTTTTTTCCCCCTTTTTTTTTTTTTTCTTTAAGGAAAAAAGTAATCGCAAAACAAAGCTGTCTGTGGAGCGGGAGCGGGTCAGGGGAGGGATAGGGAGGGATGGTGGGGCAGATTTCCTCGACCAACGGCGTTACAAGGGGGCCATTGTGGAGCTGGCCGGCCGTAGCGCGGCCGCCGGCCCCTTTGATGAGGCAGCGGGGCAATTAAGCGCAGGCAGTTTCACTTCCTGGGTTTCACACCGCCCGCCCGTGTCGCAACGCAAACCTGCAAACAGTTGGCAACCGCCATGCTGGCTTGGCGTTTTTGAAAATTTATTTATTTATTAAATTCGGTGTGATGCTCCCATTAGTCACCGATTGCAAGGGGAATTTGTTTTCACAGAAATCCGGATTTTGGCCCCAGCCTGACCTGCTGTCACCTAGGGGCTGTGCTCAGATACACCGCGCGGAGAGAGCGGGAAAGGGACGCAAAAAGCTGGGAAATAGGTCCAAGAGGAGAGCGCGGTGTCAAACTACGTGGTCTCCCTGGGGGCTTTTGGGTCCATCGCCTGCACCACACCACTGTCCCCTTCCCCAGGACCCCCCTCCCCGAGGCATCGAGGGCCCCGTGAGGAGGGGGCTTGCTGCCAGCCCTGGCCTGGGGGCCAGCCAGCCCCCAGCCCTGCCTGCCTTTGGGTGAAGCTGGTGACACCAAGGTGCAAATCCCAGTGAATCCAGCCCGTTTTCGGGGAGGTGCCGCCCATAGGGCTGCTCTGGGCCTCAGCACCAAATCCCCCAAATGACTCGGGAGCTCACAAACCACGCAGAGGAGGGGTGGGGGACCGCAGGGCTTGGGGGGCGAAAGAGCCTTCATCCCCCTCCCCGGCCAGCAGCTCCTCTTCCTCCTGCAAGAGCTGCCTCCGCAGCTCTGCCTGGCGGGAAGCGTGTGGGAAGCGGCGCAACCCCCAGAAGGGCCGCGTGCTAATTAAATAAAGATAATGAGGCTGAGAATGAGATGCCAAATCAATGCTGTGGCAACTCGGGACGAGAGCGGCGGATACCAGCCCCGGCGCGTCGCGCTACAAAGCGTGCCAAAGAAACGGCCCCCGGCCCCGGCGGGATGAGCCCCGCTCCCCGGGGACCGGGATACAGGCTGCTTTGTGACAGGTCTGAATGCCAGGTCTAATCCTGGCTCTGGGTGGAGATAAAGAGGAGGAGGAGGAGATCTTCAAAGGCCACTGAAAGTCTGGGGAAAGGGGGAGATTTACAACAGGGCTTATCCCATCTAAGCGGTAACCGGGCATTGTTATTTATTAAAATGCCATCTGGCATGCCGCGGCGCTCCTCGCCTCAGAGGGCTCCCCGGGGCGGCAGCGACAGCACCCCATCTCCGCGGGGCTGCACCCCCTCCTCTCCCCCCACCGTGGGGGCCGAGAGCCAAAACGGTGCAAGGGGAACGTCCAGCAGAGAGCAAAGGAGGAGGAGGAGGAGGAGGAGCAGGGCTGAGGCTCCGGGCTTTCCTCCCAGCCCTTCTTCAGCTGTTTCCACTTAAAACACACACCATCATACGGTGGAAAATCTGATCCTCCCGAGCGCAGATTTCCCAGAGGAACGTGAGGACAGGGCCGTTGCTGCCCGGCCAGAGGGCAGGCTGCTGGATGGAGACGTGCCCGCGGCTCGGGGTGGCTTCCCCGAGCACTGGGGAGGAAGATGAGGCTTGGGACACACACACACACACACACACTAAAGATAGTGGGAGAGCTCAGGGGACACGGAGAGGGGATCTTGCCTCGAGGAGCCCTTGTTCCTGCCTGGGGATGCCCCGCTGGTGGGCACAGCCCGGATGGTGGCTTGAAATGGTGTCACCTTGTGCCCCAACCCACTGGGGGAAGAGCAAACACCCCATATGGTCCAACATCTCCCAGCCCAAGCACGAAGGAAAGCGGGTTCCCAGCCCCCTGGGGTCTCCTATGTACATTTCTAAGCATAGGCTCCTTGCCCAGCGATAGATGTTGGTGCCTGTCTGCCCCAGGAGGAGCCTGACGCAAGGGGCAGGGCACAGGCAGCCTGTCCCCGAAAGGCACCGACGGTGCTGGAGGCTCTGGTCCCCCAGCAAAGCCCTGGCCCCACGGAGACTGAGCCATCCCCGAGCAGCTGGAGCGGCACGGCCAACAGCTACGGCGGTCCCAAATCACATCGCCTGGCCCGAGCCCCACGTCACGGGCTGTCCCAAATCACATCGCCTGGCCCGAGCCCCACGTCACGGGCTGTCCCAAATCACATCGGCCCTGCCAAGAGCGAAGGGCTGGCGCCAAGCATCCTGCCATCGGCACGCTCCCTCAGCGAGGTCTCCAGCCCAGGGCAGCGGGGACCCCTCTGCCCCAAACCTGAACCACCCCGGGGCAGGGTCCCGCGTGCCGGAGACAGCTCCCAGGAACAGAACCACCCCGAGGAAAAGCAACATTCATCTGGGCAGATTATTTTCCTTGTCATTGTGCCCAAGCTGGGGTGAAAAGAGCGACGCCAGAGCTGTGGCAGGAGAGCACGGTTGCTGCAGGACCCACAGGGGGCCATCCTGCCCCTCGTTTTGGGGTTCTCCATCCCCAAAATCTCCCTGTGCAGGGTGAGGATGCTCCTCCCTCCCCTCCAAGCAGGGATGGGGAGCTCTGGCTCCCCTGCCTTCCTGCTGTTCCCCCCTCCCTGCTGGCAGGGGCAGCACGGCACGGCTTCTCCCGCAGCCAGCCCAGCGGGGGGTCCCCACTTCCCACCGGGCTTCCCGAACACCTCTGCACAGGCAGCATGAGATCTCGCCTGCCAGGAACAACCGCTCACCACAGCCACCGGCACGGCAGGGGGGAAATGGGGGGGGACGCTGGACACAGCAGCAGGGGCTAGAGCAAGGGGTCTGGTAACACTCAGGGGCATAAAGGTGCTGGCTCCCTGCTGAGGAATGTGCCAAGAGCCACAGCTCCTGCTGAGGAGACACCTCCCGCATCCCGAGGATGCCGACCAGCACCACCGCAGGCATCGCACCAGCCTGGAACACGAGGGCATTCAGACGCTCCGAGATACCACCCCGCTGCCTCCCAAACCTTCAAAACCAGCCAGAACTCAACCCAAAACCGCCACCTCCGCAGGGACAGGAGCCACGGTGGCTCTGCCACGCAGGTACCTTGGCACTGGGTGTCCTTCAGGGCGGGCTCGTACCCGGCGGCGCAGGTACAGGCTCCCACGGGCACCATCCACTCGCCGTCGCCGTTGCAGTAGAGCTTCAGGGGGACGGAGACCTCCACTGCGTTGGGGATGCAGGTGCCCGGGGCGATGACCAGAGAAGTGGGCTCGGCCCCCGTGAGGGTCTCTGGGAAGACGGCAAAGCCAGCGATGGTGTTGGAGCACTTCTTGTAGAAAGCCCGGACGGAGATGAGGGACATGCAGGCTCCCAGGTCCTGGAAGGCCAGGTAAAAGCCGTTCTTGGAGAGAGGGCCAAAGCTGCGCACCTTGGTGTTGACGCGGCCAGACTCCAGCTTGGAGAAGCTCTCGTCTGGGGCAATTGTATCCACTTTGATATAAGGGTTCTCCATCCAGAAAGGGCTGCTGGCAGAGGCAGAATCGGTATCCGACTCGTAATAGAAGAGGTTGAAGGTCTCCTTGCAGGAGCCGGGGATGTTGGGGATGCTGTTGCAGTCCCGCACGGTGAACTTCAGCTCCACGTAGACGCGCTGGACGTCCTGGCGCTGGATGAACTTGGTGCGAAGCCAGTTGTTCTGGTTGGCCTCCCGCACGTTGCACACCTGGTAGGTGCGGATGGGGTTCATGGCCTCGTCGTAGCCGCTGACTTCTTCCCACTGGGAGTGAGAGGGAAGCAGGTTAGACCCCCCCAGCCGGGGGGACATCAGTGCCACGGACACGGGGCGAGCAGAGCGGGGTGGGGGTGACCAGGCCATGGCCAACAGGGAAGAGAAGCAACGGCACCTCCACCCGTCCCAACCCTCCTGGTCATCACGGTGACTAAGAACAACCCAGGGCAGGGACCACGGCACTCTGGCTCTGCCGGCACGGAGTCGGGAGGAGATGGTCTGACGAGGCGAGAGGATGAGGATGGGAGGGGGAAGATGCAGCCAGCGTTGCAGAGATGCTGGCAAGCAGCCCCCGTTCCCGCGGGGCCAGGGCCAGCTGTACCCTCTGGAGATGGGGATCAGGGCTGGCTCCAGACTTACCCCCGTCTCCGGATGAGTTGTCCACGCCAACTCAGAGGTCACCCATTTCGTGTCCATCAGGGTCTCTGGAGGGAGAGGGAGGAGAGAAAGAAGTAATTGGAGACGAAGGCCAAGATTAGAGGAAAAAACCAAACCAAAACAAAAATCCAACCAGGAGGAGTGGGGGAGAGCAGAGCCGAGCCTGACATTTCTGTGGAAAACAGCAACTTGGGGGGTGAGACGTGGTGGGAGGAGGAACGGGGGGGGGGGGAGCGGCGCAGACAGACTCCAGATTTCTCCTCTCCTGTCAGAACAGGAAGAGCGAGGCGTCCCTAGAGAGGGGAAGCAGCAGGACGAGGAGCCGGGACCAGGTGGCAACGGAGGGGGGGACGGGGATGGGCTGCCACTGCCGGCCACCAGCGTGGCCAGCCATGCCCCCCGGCCGGTGCTGTGGGGTGTAAGAGGGGGGGAGACGGGGCGCCCTCCCCCTCCGCCTTGGCAGGGCCCGTATTTACTGTGGCTGGGGTTGAAAGGGCCCGTTCCCATGACAGGGCGGTGCGGGCCAGGCAGGTTTATCCAGGGGAGGAGGGACTGGCAGGCTGCTCTCCCAGAGACGCCCCACATCACTCATTTTACAAGAGGGGAGAAGAATTTGACCGTCTGGCCAACATTCCTGGAGCAGGCTACAAGACAAACCACCCCGGCAGCATTCCCTGAGCAGCCCCAGCCCCAGCCTTGGGGGAGCGAGACGCTTGTCTGGGAAGAGCTGCAATTGCAGGCGGCCGTCCCTAATCCCGGGCAGAGCCGCGCAGGAAAACCGGGAGCCAAGCGCCGGGACGGAGAACCACGACGTGCTCTGGTGCCAGGGGACCCTCCGCAGGCTGCAGGCTCTGCGACCCCCACGCCAGCCACTGGTTTTTGAATGGGGGTGGGCAGCTCCGGGGTCCTCCAGCCCCTCTCCTGCCCCTTTGGGACAGGGGGGGTGCAAACCCCAGAGCTGGGCAACAGCCCCCTGCAGACCCCAGGGTGCTCCCAGGGGCTCCAGTGCCAGCCCCAGGACCAGCTCCAAAATGCCTCCCTGCTTTCCGCCCCCCCACAGCTGCATCTAGGTCCCATCCCAGCTCCTCAAGGGGCTGTCCATCTGTCTGCCCATCCCTCAGCCCACCCAGTCCTGGGGTGTAGGGCAGGGAGCCGTGGCTCTGAGCCCCCCCCAACCCTCCGGAGCCGGCAGTGGGCTGGGAGCCACCGGCTCTCACTGGCCAGGGCAGCTCTGCCATGCCAGGCACCGTGGCTCGGCCCCAGACACAAGAGGCAACCTCGGCTCCTGCCCTTCCACCCCAGGAAAACCACAGCCTGACCCGGCCGGGGAGGAAGCGCGGAGGAGGAAGGAAATGGAAGTAAACACCTTCCTCCCGCGTCCCACCCCGGGGAGACCCGCCGGCGGCTCCCCAGCCGGCACCCAGGGACAGGACAGGAGCACGGGCCACGAGTGCCACCCCGGCACAGGTAAACAGGCACGTCGGGGGATGCGTGGGCAACCTGACCCACCTCGCCGCTTGCCAGGATCCCAGCCCGGCCAGCTGGCTCTCGCCCAGGCTGTTGGCAGGGAGCAAACTCAAAAGCAGTGCCACCGGGGGGCTGGTGGCACCGGGGACAGAGAGGACAGGCACCCCTGGTGGTGCCAGCTCCCCGGTCGGGAGAGGGTTGGCATCTCGAGAGGAAGGACAAACCCACAGCGGCTCTGGTTTGCCGAGAGGAGGAGTGGGGAGGGGGTTATTGGGCAGGGGCTATTTGCTGCTTCTTAAAAACACACACTAAGAGCTCCCAGCAAAAGCAGAGGGAGGGAAGGGAAGGAGCCCTGTGCCATCTCGGGGACTCATGAGGACACCAGGGGGACAGGATGGGGCTGGGCACCCATAAGGCAGCCCTCACCTGGCCCCAGAGCGCTGCCTGCCTGGGGAGATGCTAAGAACCGCCATCCCTCTCCCCTCCCCTTCCCCACAGCGTGGGCTGCTGACCCACGGGGGGCTGGCGTGTGGCTCCGCAGGGCCACCAGACCCCCCCGAGATGCTGCCACCCTCACACCAGACCATGGGGGGGCAGGTTGGGGAGGGGGGCCACCCGCACCCCTCGGAGGGAGGGTCCCAGCGCCGCTGCCCTAATAAGGGCAGAGCGGTGCCGGCGAGGCCCCGGAGCAGAGCCAAGCCCACGCTCGGCGCCGACAGCCCGCCCGGCTGCCAGCCCCCTGCCCCGGGACCCCCGCCACGGGCCGGACCCCACCATGCAGCAGCCCCGCTCCTGGGGCGGGAGGGGGGCTTTGCACCCCAAACCTGCCCAGGGCGTGCGGGAACTGCCCCTGCCACAGGCAGCCTCGGGACAGGGGACACGGGCAGCTGTCCCCTCCGTTGCCCGCCGGTGCCAGCCCGGCGCAGGGACACGGCCGGGACAGGAGGCTGACTGCCCGCATCCTCCTTCGGCGGCATCGTCCATCCCGCCAGCAGAGGAGGGGAAAAAATCCTGAGAGAGCCCAGCCGGCCACAGAGCCACACAAACCGCACCGAGGGGAAATAATAAAAATAAAAATCACCCACGACTCAGCGAAAGGAAGCAGGGCGAGCGCGGAGGGCAGCAGGGGCTTCCTGCAGCCGCGGGAGGGGCAGCGGAGCCCCCCCAGCCCCTCGCTGTGACAGTCACGGGAGGACAGCACTGCATGGTCCCGGGGCTGGCAACGGCACGCTGAGCCACGCTGGCCACTGAAACCACCCCTCTGCCCTTAACAGTGATCCTGCATGAGCCTGGCACCAAACCCGTGTCCTTTCTCCAGCAAACACCAGGGCATGGCAAGTGTTGGCCACCCATGAAAGGACATGGGCTAGTGTCCAGGGCAGAGGAGGTGGGCAAGCACTGGGTCTCGGTGGCTCAGTAGCCATTGGCCGCTCTCTGCCCCTGGCACACAGTGCTGGAGGTGGGCTCAGCAGCGGCACGGGGGTTTCCTGGCTCAGTCTGGGTTTGCGGGTGCTGTGGGGGGACGTGGAGGGCATCAGGACCAGCCGAGCAGTGAGTCAAAGCCACCTCAGCCCCACAGCGAGAGCCCGGTGCCATTAGTCAAGGGGAAACTGGCTCCCAATTTGGCCAGCTTTGGGGAAGTCACCTTAAGGCTTGGCTTTATCACTGTCTGAGGTGCCGGGGAGTTGTCCCCTCCTTACCTTCAAGGGACCAAGGCAAGGGACACGGTCAACACCACGTAAAAACAGGCTTTCCACAGCAAAGTGGGGTCTGGGAGCAGAGAACAAGCCTCACCCCCGGGACGGGGCTGGGAGCATCGTTCCAGCCGCCTCCTCCCGGCCCTGCAAAAATCCCCTCTGAAGCGCACCCCAAGCTGCAAAGAAGAGGGGTTTCCCCTGCCAGCAGCCCCCCTGTCACCTCCGCAGAGTCCCCCAGCCGGGTGTTTGAAGCCCTGGCGAGGACCCCTTCCCTCTCCCCGCGCAGGGGGCTGAGGAATGCGGCGTGCAGGCTCCGAGGCTGGCCAAAAAAAAAAAAAAAACCACCAACAAAAAAACCTTTGAAGAGGCCCACGTTGGGCAGAGCCAGAAAAAAAAAATAAAAAAAAATAAAAAAATAATCAAAATTCTTTCAAGACTCAATCGCTTTCACCAACTGGCTCCGATCTGGACACCGGGGGGGGGGACTCCTGGGCTTTTATCGGGATGCTCTTGGCCAGGAGGGGACACACCAATTCCTGCCCTCCCACCCCCGACGGGGAAAAGGCGACTGTTTTTTTTAAGTCCAGAGCATCCTGAAAGAAGGCAGGGAAGTTTAGTAAAGACGCCCACGCAGACCTCACCGCAAACAGAGGAACCTGTTCTGCAATGTGCCCATGCTCTGCGGGAGCTAGCCACACCATGGCACCCTGTCACCAACGAGCCCGGCGTGGGGCGAGTGGCCCGGACCGGCTGTACAGCCGGTCCGGG
>JAOQGH010000051.1:382721-394034 GCA_025769975.1 Gallinago jamesoni
TCCCCCCGGTCCGGGCCACTCGCCCCACACCGGGCTCCTGTAGAAAACATCCATTTCTGAGCCATTAGCCCCAAAAAACACACCGTGTGGTAGCTTTTCCCCCCCTCGCCGCCGTGCCAAGCTCCTCCGGGGGAAAAAAAAAAAAAAAAAAAAAAAATCAGCTTTGTTTAGGGATGTTTTTCCCATCTCGGTGACTGCCCGCTAGTCAAAAAGCCAACCAAGAGGGGCATCTCCCTGCCTTCTTTTTAATTTCCTCCTGGGTTTGGAAGGTAATTAGGGCGGCCCTTGCGCGCTGCCCCATTCAAGCACCTATCGGTACAATTAATCCCCGGCACCGTTCCGAGCAAGCGGCACAAAAGGGCCTTTGGTGTAAGGTCCTTTATCCGGCAACAAAAGAGCTGCCTGTGGGAGAGAGAACCTGAGGTTGCACTTTTCCCTGCTGACGATGACACAAAAAAGCCACCCGGCGCCCGCCATCAGGTCTAGGAGACCCCGCAAAGGGATTTCCCGCAGCCTTCCTCCTCCTCCTCCAGGAGGGTCATTCCCTGCCAAACCCCGCTGTTGTCCTCCTCCCGGGCAGGGAATGTCATCACTCTGAGGCTGGGGGACCCACACAAGGGGAAAAGCACCCCCATCCTGCACAGCCCAAGGCAGAGCTCCGGGGATGGGGCACCCCACGGATGGGGCTCCGGAGCCATCATGCTGGGGGGTTTTGGCAACTTGGCTGAAAACTCGGCAGCCCCTTGTTCCTGAGCTGGGGAGGTTCCTTCCTCAGCGGGAAGACCAGTGAGAAAGACCATGGCCATGGTGGGAGGCAGGCAGGGCACCACCGGGGCCGGCAGCACCAGGGTGGGCCGGGGGTCCATCCCCACAGCTGAGGTGCCAGGCGTGGGGTTTGGTAGCCCAGTGACGGTGTCAGGAGACACTGCCAGCTCCCTCTCTGCAGGGTCGGGGCTGGCAGCACCACCAGCACAGCCCAGGCATCCCCCAGCGAAACCCAGCTCTCCTGGGGACCCCCTGCTATGGGGCAGGGGGGGGAGCCAGGCAGGCTCCCACCCTCGCCGGCTGTGGGGCCGGGCAGGCCAGGCAGTGCAGTTCAGCCCAAGGGAAGGGCTGGAGCTCTCCCCATCGCCGCCCACGCTGGGAACCCGTCCCTGCGCCAAGCAGGGCGCCTGCTGCTCCCCAGAGCCCAGGGGGGAGACGCGGGGGCCGCTGTGGGAGCCGGCCCCCCCCCGCCCCGTCCTTCTCCCCGGGGTGGGGGACTCAGACCCCACCAACACGCAGTTGCCCCAGGTCCGGGGCGAGCCCATGGCCAGCCAACGAACTGGGAACAAAGGGAAGAGAGGAGGGGGGGGGGCGGGGGGGGGGAAATAAATAAAAAAATAATAAAAAAAAATGGGGCCTGTATCACAGCTGTGGCCCTTCGTGCCAAGGGCGTTTGGCCCATCATCAAAGGGGATGGGATTTGCTGAGGCAAATGATGACACATCCACTTCAAGCGGGGCAGGTTCTGCCTGCTGCTGGAGGCGAGCCACCGGAGTGAAGAAGTACTGTGGGCACTTAATAATAGACTCATTATTTCTGCATTATGGCAGGGCCTAGAGGCCCCAACTGAGATTAAGCCCCTTTGTACCACACCACACATGCATGCAACGAGCATGGCCAAGGATGGGCACCACCACTGCTCCTGGAACCACTGGTCTGGGTACCACCACTGGCCCGGGCACCACCGAAAGCTCCTGGCAGAGCCCGATATGCCAATGCCAAGGATGCATCCTTTATTTCCCAATCCCAACCTCATGCAGGGTGATGGCCCCGTGACTCTGAGCCACCGGCCAGCTGCATCTCCCTCCCAGTCCCTGCATCTGACCCCAACACCCTGCACCTCCCGGATGGGCAGATCCAGGTCTGGGATGACAGGATGGAGGGGGACGGGAGGGCTCCCCCCGCCATCCCTGCCCCGTCACCCAACCGACCATCTGAAGAGGGTTTTCCGGCCGCGTGCTCCAGGCCAGGAGCTGTTTCCTGATGGCCACCAGACAGGCTGAAGCATGTGAGAGGGGACAGGTGCCAGCACGGCCAGAAGCAGCGGCTCCCAGGACGTGGGGAGGGACAGGAGATCCCTTCCTCCCGCTCCACGCGGCGGGGAAGGGCAGATTTCTGCCCTTTTGGCCAGCAGGGCTGTGCTAAGCAGAGCTCTGGTGGCCACTGGCACCCCCCCTCCAAAGCACAGGGCTGTCACAGGATGGCCAGCTCCTGCCCTGCAGTGGTAGCCCGCGGCCCAAGCCCTGCCAGGCCCGGCGGAGAGGCTGGACCAGGAGGCCAGCCAGGAGTCCAGCCCTGCACTGCAATTACCACGCTATTAATACTGCTGGGATTTTGGATGTCGGAGCCCAGCGTGAGCTGGTCACCGGGGTCAGCTCTGCCGGGGAAGAGCTGCCATCTCCGCTGTGGATGTGACCCGCTGCTCCGGATCATCCTGGGGAGGGGAAAAACCCCCAGGAAGGGGGAAGCGAGAGACCCTACAGAGAGCCCCCCCCCCACCAGACACACTGCTAACCATGGAAGGAGCACGTCCCTGCCTGGCCCAGGGGAGGGGACAGCCCCCCACGGCTGTCCCTGCCATGGGGACAATGTGAGGGGCAGGAAGGGCCCTCCGCCACCACAGGAACAACTCATTCCACCGGGAGACCCCGGACCCCTTCGAGCCGCCAATGCCATCGACCGGGATGTCGGCAGTAAATGGGCCCCACGCTGTCGCTGTCCTTTCCAGGCTCTGCTATGGCGGGGGGAGGGGGGGAAACAAGCCCACCGCTTTCCTACGTAGTCCCATCGGCCACATGTCCTCAGGGGGCCATCAGACGGATGGGGAGCCCCAAAATCCCCAGGGGGAAGGCAGGGAGCACGGCCAGAGCTGCAGGGCAGCCATTTGTGGCCAGCTGGGAGCCAAAAAGGCCCTTCTCCCCCCCGCCTCCAGCTCCTTTTTTTTCCAGGTTGTACTTTTGGAAAGAGCCCAGGGAAGGAGTAATGATATTTAGAAAAAAAAAAAAAAGCCAACAAAAACCAGCCAACCCCAAAAACCCCACCCCCTCCCCAAAAAAGGTTACTTGCTGCACATCCAGGGCTCGCCCCACAGACGGGGCGGCCGGGCTGCCAAGCTCCATCCCATCCCGCCGGCTCCTGCCAACATCTCCCTCCTTCCCTCCCGCCCGGGGCAGTTACCCAAATCTCGGCTCCTTCCCCAGCTTCTCCTCCAGCACTGAGCCCATCTGGAACTGCTTAAACCCAAATATCTCCCCCCCCCCCTCCCTGCTTCTCCCTTCCCCGCCCCCCAAACTCAGATTCTTCCAGAGTTAAAACAAGCAGAGAGTCAGGAGGGGGTGCCGGGCCCGGGCTGACTCGCTCCTTCATTTCGGGTTTAATTTCTGGGGAACTAGAATAAATCTGTTCCTGGCAATCGTTCAAGCCCTGCACATTTTTCTCATTAATAAAAAAAAAAAAAGGAAAGAAAAAAAAAAAAGATGCCTTGGATCGCACGCCGCGTGTGCGTGCGCCGAGCCCCCCCCAACCATGGGGTCCCTCCTGTGCCGCAGCCCTGGCCGGGCAGGCGGCCGAGCCCCCCAGAGGACATGGAGGGGGGAGCTGAGCCCCCCCCAGGGGACAAGGAGGGCTTTTTGCAGGGGGGGGTAAATGAAGCCTGGTGTCCCCTCCCCGGGACAGGGATGGGTTTGGGCAGCCCTGCATGGCAGCCACACCTCAGAGAGGAACAGAGAGGCCCAAATCCTTCCCCCGGCAGCTGCCGTCGTGGAGAGGGAAGCCCCAGGGGATGGGGGTGTCCCTGCTGCCTGTTCCCGCCCCCCCCCCCACCCCGCCATGGCAGCCCCCCCCGGGGGGCATTCCTGGGGAGGGGGCTGGGGAAACAGGTGTTTGTCAACAGCTCCTGCCACATGCGTGAGAAACGCCAGACCCGGCTTAGCCACAGGCAAAAATAAAATAAAATAAAAATAATAAAAAGAAAAAAAAGACCCTCACAGCAATCACACCCTCCCCACCTCCCCGGCCCGGGACCCCCAGGCGGCATGCCTGCAGAGAGCAGCCATGGGGGCCGGCGCTGGGCCCCGCCGCCACGCTCCTGCCTCTTCCCAAGATGGCTCCCCTTCCTCTTCAGAGGGGCGGCCATGCGAAGCCGGCTGCGGGCCCTCTGCCTCCCGCCTCGGGCAGCACCGCAGGGCTCGGCCACCCCGAGGGGACGGTGGGAGCCAGGGGAGGGCTGCGGCCCCCCAAGAAACGGTGGCCCTGAGGGAAGGGGACACAGCCCCGCTTCCCAGCTGGGCCCTACAGGCCACGATGGTCCCCACAAGGCCGTGATGGCCGCGGCGAGGGTGGGCGATGCCGAAGGGCGAGTGTGGGAGGGCGAGGGCTCGCCGGGAGCAGCGGGGATGGCCCTCGGCAGGCCGGCCGCCCACCCGCCCCGCAAAATGGCTCCCCTTGGGTTCCCCCCACGGGGTCTGCGCCAGGACCTGCCACCAGCCCCGCCCCAGCGCCGGGGCTGTCAGCAACAACAACAACAACAAAACAGCAGCAGCTACACACAAACAATAAAAACCACCCCAAAACACCCGCCTGAACGGGGCCGCTCCAGGTGGTGGGAATGCCCCGCCACGCGTTTGCCCAGCCTTCAAGATGGCAGCCACGCCTGGCCCCCTGGCCATGGAGGGGCACCCCCGGCCCCACTGCCCCCCGAAACTCTCCGCGGGGGAGCAACACCCCTTCCAGAAGGGTCCCCAACTCCTTAATGGCTTCAACCCCGGGGGGACGGTGGCCCATGGGGACAGCCCACGCCCCCCTCCCCCCACCTCTCCCGGGGGTCCCCGTGGGGAAGGGGGGGATCCCCACCCTGGGGCCGCCCCGGCACCCTTCCCCCAGCGTGGCTCCCAGGCCCAGACGCCCCGGATCCCGACAAACCAGTTTGACTCAGCACAACAGGAACAGCTACAATTTTAAAAACACGCGAGCCCGTGATTCAGATCGCTGGGGCTGGTTTAATTAAACAGCCAAGGCCCCCCCCCCCCCCTTCCACCTCCTCCCCGCTCCGGTGGCAGCCGCGGAACGGCTCAGGGAAAGAAAATGCAACAAACTGGTTTCCCTGAATATCTCTGGCCCTAAGTCATCACAACAAAACAAGGAGTTTCGGTTCATTCCTCAAAAACCAGAGGCCGCTATTCCCGACGGCTGGGGCCGGGAGTTTTTTTCCCCCCCCTTCTCCCCGCATGCTCCGCTGGACACAAAGGGAGAGCACTTCTCCTCCCTGCCGCCCGCAGGGCTGCCCCAAAACGCCGCTCTTTTTAGGGAGAAACGGGAGATTTGATGAATCCAGCGTGGCCCCACTGCCCGCTCTCCCCTCCCAGCCCTACCCCAAGCCTGGGTAGAACAGCAGGGGCTAAACTTACCCCCTCCCTCCCCCCGACCCCATCCACCGCCCCACCGAGAAACATGCCGTTTCCAGCAAAAAGTAATTAAACGGAAAGCAAATCCGCCTGCCAAGAAAATACCTGGCGGTTCACGGCACCGGGGTGGATTAAGCAGGGGTTTGCCAGCGCGGAGAGGAGCGGGGGGCCTGGGGGCTGCCATCGGGGAGAGTCCAGGCGAGGAGGGTCCCCCCTAAAGCCCCTCCTGCTTTGGGGCAGTTTGGGGTACGTTTCTCGGGGCTCTGTGCAGAAATGCGGTGCCTCTGCGGGGGGATTTGGGGGGGAACACATGGGTAACCTTGACTTTAAACAGCATCCCGTGCCCAGAGAGGCCTGGAACAGGGGGTCCTGCCCCCCCCCCCCGCCCCAGGATGATGGAGCTGGGGCTCGTCCATGCTCCGAGGTGCCGTGAAACCTGGGGTTTCACCCCGGGATGGTGGGTCAGCACCTGGAAGGCAGCACGTTCCCCACGGGGGTCCCCTCTCCCACGGCCCCCGCCGGGACAAATCCCTCGTCTCCAAGCCCCTGGAGGAAGGGTCCGCTGTGGCCCCCCTACCCCCCGGTAGAGCACTCCTCCTGCAGCCGGCCCGGGGACCGCTGAACCGGAGAAGAAAAACACATTGTGACTTCAAACCGCCCCAGCGCACTTCCAGGATCTGGAGAGAAACCATTTTCTCCTCCTCGGCAGCACAAAGCCCTCACTGAGCCGCTGCCGAGCGCGGCTTTTCCCCCCCGCCACCCCCGTGGGGCCTTGTAAAGAAACCCAACTCCCCACCATCCCCCCGCCTGGGGACGGCCCCAAAGCCCCCTGCCCCCTCCACTAGCCCAGCCTGTTGTCCCCCTGGCAGGGGGTGGCGAGGTGGCCAGGTCTGGGGATCGCTAGCCGCCGTTGTTGCCCGCTGACTTACGGCCACACCGGATCTATGCCGGGCACTAAAATACCCCAAAGAAGGTGCAGGCTGGGTTCACAGTAACCGCACAAACCCCGTCGGGGAGCAGCATCACCAGTGGTGGCCAGAAACGCGGGAGCTCGGTGACCCCGACGCTAGCCACGGCTTCCCAGTGCTAGCCAAGGCAGGAAACCTCTCCCGGCCCAGCTGCAACTTTCCCTCCAGCTTGGACAAAAGTGAAGGGGGGTGTGTGTGAAAAAAAAAAAAATAAAAAAAAAAAGGAAGAAAAATCCCAGGGGAATGAGAGCCAGACCCCAAACTGCTGGGCAGGTACCAGCCAGCCCCAAAGCGGTCCCATGGGGCTGGCACCCAGCGGGGCCCTGACCACCGCGGGCGGTCCCTCTGCCCCCCAACCCTTCCGTGGGGTCTGGGAAGCCAAGAGCCCCCTGCCCCCCACTCCCCGGCTGTTTCCTCTCCATCCGTCCCTTCGCTCCATCCCCGGGTGGTGGTGGCCGGGGGCTCCCCGGGGACGGTCCCCAGGCGATGCTCGCTGGTGCCACATCCCAGATTTCCTTCCCGGTCCCCAAACCGCTGGCGGGGAGCAGGTTGCAAGGGGCTGCCCGCACCCCCAGAGAGCCTCCCCCGCCCACAACTTCATCCTCCCGCACCCCTTCGGGGGTCCCGGCACCCTCTGTCCCGGGAGGGCTCGGTGCCGTTCGGCTTCTCCCCGCCCCTCCGGGGCTCCCCCCGCAGCTCACGGCCGCAGCAGGCCCCACGGCACATGAAAGACGGCGATTTTTAAATTTTTTACCCCCTTTAAAGGCAAAAAAAGAAAACCACACAAAAAAAAAATCGCAGGGAGGGTGGGTGAAAAGAAACACGGGCAACGAGCACCCCCTCTCAAACTTTCTGCAGAGCCCAAACCCGGAGGAAACGTGTGTGCCCCCCCCCAACCCCGCACACAGGGCTCCTGCCCACCGTGCCCCCCCGGTGCCGCAGCCCCAACCCCGCACCGCGGGGCGACGGCAGCGAGAGCCCGAGCACCAAAAAACTGCCTCCGAGCCCAAAAAACTGCACAAAAAAACCCCAAAAGCCGTCGCTGCCCCCCGGCCCGGGAGGGGGCACTGGCCGCTCCCCTCCGCCGGGGTCTCTCCCCAGCCCCCTCCCGCCGCTCCGGCAGCGGGTCGGTTACCGGACACCGGAGCCTGGTCGCCCCCGGCCGCAGCCCCGCACTCTTTGCGCCCAGAAAAAGACCCGCCCGGTGCACCCCCCCGCCCCAAATCCCGATATTCCTCCTCCTCCTCCTCCCCGGTGCCACCCGCCCCGGGACCCCCCGGCTCCCCAGCGGGGCCAAACGCCGCTTTTCTCGCTCAGAGCCGGGGGCGGCGACAGCGCTGCCCCGCGGGCCGGGATGCACCCTCCGGGAGGGGGGGATCAATTCACCGCCCTTTTACCCCCGGCTCCGGGGTGGGGGGAGCCCACGGCCCCGCTCGGGGACGCATGCGACACGCGTGTCCCCACGCCGGGGGCTGAGGAGCTAGGGCGGCGGGGGCGGCGAGCCCCGCCGGGGCCGGTACGGGAGGCGGCGTACGGACACTCCTCCGGCGGCCCCGCCAGCTCCGGCCCCGGGGAAGCAGCCCTTTGCCAGCCCTCCCGGCCGCGGCGGAGCGCCTCGGAAGGCGAAGCGAAGGTCCAAGGAGGCGCCGCTCCCCCGCCACAGCGGCCGCGCCGCGCTCGGTTGCGCGGGGCGTTGACTCTGGAGCCTACTGAGCGCGGCTCGGCGCCGGCGGCCAGCTCCCGGCGGGGACAACCGGGGGCGAGTCGAGCCGGCGGCGGGCGCCGAGGAGGCCCGGCGGGCCGGGGCCACCCCGTAGGGCGGGCGGGTGGGTGGGTGCGTGTGCGTGTGTGCGCGGCCGCCCGGGCCCCGGTGCGGCGGGAGGGCGCGCCCGGTACTCACCCTCCAGAGCGCGGCGGCCGCCGGGGAGCAGGAGGAGCAGCAGGAGGGGCAGGAGCGGCGGCGGCGGAGGCGGGGGGGGGATCCCCGGTCGGGCCGCGGCCATGGCGGGGTGCGGCGGCCCCGCCGGGCAGTCCCAGCTCGGCGCCACGCGCGGCTCCTCTCGCGCCGCGCCACGCTCGCGCTCTGGCGCCGCCGCCGCCGCCGCCGCCGCTGAGCCGCGCGGGGCGGGGCCGGGCCCGCCAATCAGCCCCGCCCCCTGGCAACCCGGCGGCCCTGGCGACGGCCAGCGCGGCGCCCATTGGGCGGCGGCGGAGCGGGGGGCGGAGCCTCAGCGGAAAGATGAATCGGAGGGGGCGGGCGCTGTCCGGCGCGCCCCCGCTGGCCCCGCCCCCCCGGCGCGGGAGGTGCAGGGCGGGGAGCGCGCCCCACCCAGCGGCCGCCCGCGGAACTGGGCTCTTAAAGGGGCCGCGCACCCGGCCTGGCCCGCAGCCCCGGGCCCGCCCTGCCCCCCGCCGGGTGCGGATGAGTGTGTGAGCCTGTTAGTTTGTGGGTTGACGGGCCCATGGGCCGCTCTGTGCCCCAACGGCAGCCTGGTTTGCCCATCACCACCCCATCCTCTACAATCCCATCCCATCCCCACTACACTGTGGTTCCCACCCCGGGGACAGGGCTGAGCGCTGGGGTCCCAGCTGTGGTGACACCATACCGAGCTCACCCTTCATTGACCCCCCCCCAGCTCCCCTTTCCCCCAACCCCTGGGTGCCTTCCTCACCTTCCTCCTCATTGGAGACAGTGCCCGCAGCCGCAGCCTCTGGTCTGTGGGCGCCTCAGTCCTCCTCCCGTTGCCACAGGGAGGTTTTGGGGCCCCGTGTGTGCCCGACTGTGCTGCCCTGGCACGGTGCATACACACTGTCCCTGTGCCTGGCGCTGGCAGTGCCACATCCTTCAGGACAGACACATCCCAGCGGTGCCGGGCGTGGGACGTGGGCTGTGACCTCTCCTGGCCCTCCCTTACACGCCACCAATCTCCTCCTTAGACACCTGGGCACACGGGCCTCGGCTGAGGGCTGAGCGAAATCTCCCTAATTTTGGGGCATTTTGATGCCCTGGGTTCCCTGGGGAGCTGGGTGCTCTGGCACGTCCAGACCGGGGGGGAGGGGGTGTGTGTGCATGTCTGGGTGCATCCCCCCATGTCACGGCCATCTGGGCTGTCCCCGCCTCAGTCACTGCCATCTGCGAGCGGTGCCCGCCCCAGAAACCTGCCCCAGAAACTCCCCCCACCACGAGCAGCCACGGCCCTGGCCCTGCACCGGCGCAGTGGGGCGGCCACGGGCCCCCGTTCCCCACCACCATCCCCACGGAAAGTGGGAATTCGGGAGGTCACGGGGGCTGTGACCGGCCTCCCTGCTGTGCGTGTCCCTGTCACCCCCACCCCCCACCCCCCATCATGAACCCACTGGCACCACGAGAGGCATTTCCCTTCCTTGTCCCAGAAGGATCCGGCCTCCCGAGCCCTGGCCGGAGGGATAACACCAGCCTGGGGTCTGCTTGGACCCAGGAACACCTGGAGATGATGGAATGCTGGCAACCCCCGGGAGCAGTGCCGGGATGCCGTGCCCCGAGGGCTCCCCCAACAGCCTGGCACCGCCGGGAAGGGCTCCCAAAGGGAACAGCCACGCTGGGGAGAGGCAGCACGCTAATTAGGGCTGGGACACGACCCGACAACGCGATAAATCTCTGCCAGGGACAGGAGAAGCGGCACGTGGGGCCTTGCGCTCCCCAGGGACAGACAGGGGTGGGGAGCAAAGCAGCAGAAAGGGGGCTGGAAAATGCCAAAGTCTGAGCAAAGAAGCAGAAGTTGGTGGTTTGGCCGCAGGAGGAGCGATGGCGAAGTGTCAGAGCGTGACACACGCTCACACGGGTGTCGGGGCATGAGGCCGTGGTGGGGGGCAGGAGGGTGGCGGGGGCTGGTGAGACTTTGGGGAACTTAAGGATGGGCAGGCTCAGGGGGCAGGGGGCGGGGGGGGGTAAGATTTGCTGCATCCCTGCAAAGTGACCCCCCGGGAAATCCTCCCCGCCATATCAACCCCCGCAGCCAGAGCCTGCCGGCTTAGCGAGAGGCAGAAACCTCCTTTATTCTGCCATTCCAGGGCTCCGAGTTACCCAAGCACAAAATTTCTGAACGGAGGAGCACAGGGGGAAATTGCTTATTCACACTCGAATAACTTAAAGATGGCTGAACCAATTTTACTTAAACTTTCCCCAAGAAATTCCCCTTGGAGCCAAGCCATGCCTGGCAAATTTCAGCCCGAAAGGAATTTATTTCAGAAAAGGCCGGGAAAGTGGAGCAGGGAGCGGAGAGGCGCGGGCTGGGGGGGTGGGTGGGGGGTTGAGGATGCTTCGTATAATCCCCTCCGTCCCCACGCGATGTAATTAATGAGCCCTCGTTTGCTCCCAGCGGGCTGGTGCTGCCAGGCGAGCTCTCCCCGGGGGGGGTCACGCTCCCCCGGTGCAGGGTCCGGGTCCTGGCCAGGGGATGAAGAATGGAGGCTTGGCCAGCAGCGGGGCAGGTAGCCGGCCCGGGAGGTGCGGGTGGCTGGCCGGGTGTCCCCTCGGGCCGGGGGGGGGCTGGCAGGGCTCCGGCGCCTGCACAATGGGAAATAGCTGTGGTGACGGCGTGGTATTTGCTGGCCCCGTAACGGCAGCACCACGGCTTGTGCCAGGACCCACTGCGGAGCACGGCGCTGCTGCCCTCCCCAGGGGACGGGGTGCTGCGGGGGGACACGCGGGATGGGAGCGGGGTGCACGGGGAGGACAAGGGCAGGGATGGGAGGTGCGGGGTGGGGGAGACAGGGGGGATGCGGGCAGGGAGGGGAGATGGAACGTGGGGGACACAGGGAGGACACGGGCAGGATGGGAGGTGGGACACGAGGGACATTGGGGGGGACGTGGGCAGGGAGGGGGAGGTGAGATATGGGGGGGGACAGGGTGGGGAGGT
>JAOQGH010000051.1:394134-408076 GCA_025769975.1 Gallinago jamesoni
GGATGGGAGGTGGAACATGGGGAACACGGGGGGGACATGGACAGCGATGGGAGGTGGGATGTGGGGGACACAGGGGGAACACAGACAGGGATAGGGAGGTGGGATGTGGGGGACACAGAGAGGACATGGACAGGAATGGGGAGCTGGGACATGAGGGACATGGGGGGGATGTGGGCAGGGATGGGGAGGTGAGATATGGGGGGGACAGGGATGGGAGGTGGAACATGGGGGACACGGGGAACACAGACAGGGATAGGGAGGTGGGACGTGGGAGACACAGGAAGGATGAGGGCAGGGATGGGAGGTGGGATGTGGGGGACACAGCGGGGACACGGGCAGGGATGGGAGGTGGGATGTGGGGGACGCAGGAAGGATGAGGGCAGGGGTGGGAGGTGGGACACGAGGGACACGGGGGTGCTCTGCCAGGGAACAGCCCCCCAGCCACGCCATGGTGCCTGCAGTGCCCCCGGGAGCCGTTCCCACGCAGGCAGGGAGTGGCAGGACCTGCCAAAAAGAGATGAAAGGGAAATCCCAAAAAAGCCAGCAGCATCCATGGATGTTGAGAGGACAAACCTCTGCCCGGGGGAGAAATTTCCCACCCGGAGACCCCGTCCCACTGGAGCGAGCCTGAGTGTCACTCCCCCTTTCCGGATGCAGCCCCGATGTGCTCTGGCGGTGGCCCCACGTCACATCAAGTGTGTGGGACAGGGGGTGACACCGGGGTGCACCCCACACCCGGCCCAGCCACTGCCCCTCCCCTGGTTTGCGTGCGGCAACCTCAGCTGCCACTTAATGAAGAGAAGGCGATTAGGGAACAATTATTCCTGTTTTCTCAGAAGATCTAAAGGGGCATCAAAGGAAGTTACCCAGCAGGAGCTTTTAAAACAAACAGAAAGGAGTGCGGCCCTCGCCGGGGGGCCCGAGGATGGATATGGGGATACGTGTGAGCCTGAGGATGGATATGGGGATACGTGTGGACCAGAGGATGGATATGGGGATACGTGTGAGCCTGAGGATGGATATGAGATGGGTATGGGGATGTGGGTTTGAGGGGTGGCACCAAGCCCATGGGAGAATAAAACCTTGTGAGAGGCCTCCGTGTCCTGCTCGCCATGAGCCCAGCCGTGTGAGGGATGTGGGGAGTGGGGCTGGGGGATTCCCCCCCCCCCATTTCTGGGCTGGGTACCACTGCAGCGGGGCCGTCATGGCATCTGGTGGCATCTCCATGTCCCCTGTCCAGAGGGGCCAACACCTTAGCGGACACCTGTGCGGCTGCTGGGGGGTCCCAAGTCCCATCCCTGGCACAAGGGGGTCCCCAGGGCGGGGGGCAGGGCTCACCCAGCCGGTGTGTGTCCCCCCAGGGCAGTGCCGGCTCCAGCCTGTATCCCTCCCGAGCTGGCCGGGTGCTTGCCCCTCCGGGTGCTGGGCATCACCGGTGGCACCGGGGGGGCCAGGGTGCCCCCGCCAGCCCTGGGTGGGCCCTGGCGAGGCGGCTGCCTCCCGGTCCCTGCTCCCAAACCCCGTCTCCCGTCCCACCCGCATCCGCCACCCCTCACCTCTGGCAGCTTCAGGATGCAGTTAAACACTTCAGCACTTAAAATTTCAGGTGCTAATTGCTTAGTAATGAAAACTTTAATCACAGGGCAATTAAAACCTTAAGTAGCTGTGGGAGATCCATTCCGTGTCAACAACAACAACAACAACAAAAAATAATAATAATAATAAAGAGAGTGCCGTCACTGCCCCGGCACCGCCCTGGCACCGCGCAGGGAGCCCGGGGAGCCCGGCCCGCAGCCCACGCAAGCGGGGAGCCCCCCCCAACCCCCCCACTTCCCAGGCTGAGCAGGAGGTGGCCGAGGAATGATCAGCCACTGCCGTAAAACTTAAAACCCAGCTAATTTCGGATTAAGTGCCATATGAAAGGGTTTTGTTATTTTAAATCTCCTACTTTCCAAATTCCCAGGATTAAAATTCCCTGCATTTATTTTAACCACATAATATTTGCAGACAAATCACTTCTCCCCATGCAAGGGCTGGGGCGGGCTGGGGGGGGGGGACACAGAGCCCAGCCACAAGCTGCCGGGGCGGAACGGCTGGGACCCCCTACCCGCCCCTGCTTTCTGTGGGGCAGCCCGGACCCCCGGTGGCACACGGGGAGGGAGGGAGGGAGAGTGGCTGCAAACCTGGCTCCTGGGCCGGGTCCTGCCCTTGGGGAGAAATCCGGCGAGGTTTGGGTGTCTGCAGAGCCAGCCCTGTCCCTCTGCCCCGTGGGACACGTGTGGCAACGGCGCTGATGCTGCCCAGGTGACACCGGCCACGTCTGCTTTAGCCCTCTCTCATCAGGAGCTGGCAAACCCTACGACAAAAAAAAAAAAATAAAAATTAAAAAAATCAGTGCTTCTGCCCTTTTTCTGCCCTTTTCCCTCCTGCCCCGCAGCCCACCGGGTCCGAAATGGGAAGGAGGGGTCCGGCCCCACGGCCAGGACAGCACTGGGGGGGTGGGAGGCAAAGGCCGTGGGTCTGGGGGCCGAGGCTCGGCCCCAGCTGGCGGGAGGTGTGGGAAACGTGGGTGCCTGCGGGCAGCCCCCTGCCCTCCCCCCCTTATCGAAAGCAGCATCGGCGTCTGGCAAATGTCACTCTCCCGCCTGCCTCCCAGCTGGGAGGTCTGCTCCCTCCCGCCGCCCCCCATGGCCCCTGCCCCTCGCTGCCCCCCAGCCCCCCGGCAGGATGGGGCATGGTGGGACATGGTGGCGAGCGGGTGGCCACGGGGCTGGGGGGGGCCAAGGCAGGGATGGTGATGCCCCACAGTGGGGTCCTCACCCAGCCCACTGCCCGCTTGGGCACCTTTGCTGACCGGGCAATTAGCAGCCTGGCCCCATTAGTGACATTTTAGGGGGGGCTGCAGCCGAAATGTCAGCGCAGACACCCCCTGCGTGCCTGACCCTGAGCTGGGGGCAGCCCCGTGCCCGCCTTTGTCGTGGGGGGGGGACAGATGCCCTCCAAAGAGAGTGACTGAGGGGCTCAATCCCACCCTGCCTCCCAGCCTGACCCCACGGAGAGAGACTAAATCCCACCCAGCCTGACCCCATGGAGCCACCCCCCAGTGGGGGGCAGTGACCCCCAAGCAGGGTGAGGAGATATTTGGGGTTCGGAAGCGTGTGGAGACACGGGGCAGACCCTCCTGGCTGCAAAAAACCAAGAGGCCTCGCTTGACCCTCCTTGTCCCACCGAGCAAGTTGCCCCCCTGGACGGGTCACACCGGCACCGTGTCCCACGGGGACTGCCAGGGAGCAGCCAGGGGCCATGGTGGCCACGGGCACAGCAGAGCTGGCCCTCTCCTGCCCTCCCCCCAGGCACTGAGGGCCAGGGGCATCCCTGGGAGCAGAGTGGGCTTCCTCAGACCCTCAGCAAAGCTTTGGCACCTCCCAGCCTTGGGGGTACCCCTGGTCCTGACTCCCACCCCACCTGGAGCATCCCTCACCCAAAGCTGGCTCCGGATGCTGCGCCTCCCGTCGCCATGGCAACCCCCATCCTTGCCGGGTTGCCATGGCTCCCCAGCCCCCAGCCACAGCCGCATCCTCAACGTGGAGAGGACCCAGTGTTCCGGGTCCTCGGGGGCTGCCACCTCGGGGGGTTGATGTGGGGCTGGGGGGGGCTGGTGGCCTGTTGGCATCTCTCCATCACCCTGGTGCTCGGGGTGGATGGGCTCTAGGACCCTCAGGACATTGGGGGGGCCGGTGGGGATGGGGTCCTCCAGCAGCATCACTGGTGGCAGGAGGTGGCATCACCCTGTGGGCCACCATCACGCTTCTCCTCCTTGCCCAGGGTTTCTCCGTTCGGCGCAGCCGCCCCGGCACCACGATGGTGGGAAGGCAACCAGGTGCCGAAGCCCCTTGGCGTGGCCACGTGCTGGTGACACCAGCAGCCCCCAGTGACCCCCCTGCACCCCACCGTCCCCTTGAAGCACCATCCCTCCCATTGCCCACACCCCGCTGCGGGGGAACCCTTGGCGTGGGGCTGCCGTGGCCACACTCGCCATGTTGGGACTAGTGGGGGGGGTGGCAGGCTGGCCATGCTGAACAAACACGGCCACCGTGAGAAACAGGCAGCCGGGAATAAATAGTGAAAGGAAATAATGAGCTGTCGGAATAAACAAAGCGGGGACGTGCCCAGGCACGGCACGAGCCTCCGACTCCGCGCTTCCAAGTCGGGACCCGGCCCAGCCCCGGTGCCCTGCGGCCAGTGGAGCCCATCCCGGCCGGCTGTGCCCCCCCCGGGGGCTGCAGGGATCCCCTCTCCCCACTGCCAGGCCAAATTCCTGGGGTGCCCTAGGAGGTGGGCCCCGGGAAAGGTGCCAGCCGTGCTCGGCATCCACAGCTGCTGGCCCGGTGCTGGGCTCCGATAAGCCCTGGCTGGGCCATTCCTTCCCTCCGGGATGGCTCCCAGCTCCTCACTGGTTTTGCCGCAGCCCTTTCCAACGGGGACCCTGTCCCCCACCTCCCCTCCAGACCCCGGGAGCTTTCATCCCCCAAAAAGTTTGCTGCAAAGCAGAGGGTGGGCGAGGGGCAGCCCTGCAGGCTGGGGTCTGCAGCTGGGGAGGAACCCCCGGGGGATGTGTTAGTGGGGTGGGGACACGACCCACCAGCAGCCCAGAAAGCTGGGGTGCAGCCCCACAGCCACCCCCTTGGAGCCTGCATGAGGTTTTGGGGGGGGGAAGACCAACTGAGAACGTGCAAACTCAGTGCTTCCCTGGGCAACCCCACGGTGGGCGGTGAGGGAGGGTGCAGCTGGAAGGGCTCAGGTGCCACCCGCTGTCCCCATTAGCACAACCCCCCCCAAAGGGCTTGGCAGGGCCCTGACCCCCCCCGCTCCCGCAGCGCTCTGCCGGGGAACAAAGGCACGGGGCTTAAAGTAGCCGGTTATTTTAAGACCCTGAGCCAGCAGGAACAGGCAAAAAATAGACAGAAAAGCAGAATAAGGGCCAAAAGAGCGTTCCCCAGAGGTACCCGTGTGGCCGTGCTCCTGTGCCCCCCCCGCCAGAGCCATCGCTGGCGATAAGAAACCCCGCAACAACGGGCTGCGAATCCCGGGTGCGGAGCATCCCTGGGTGGGGGTGTCAGGACAGCAGCACCCGGGGGGCACTCACCCCCCGGCGGGGTGTTTGCAGGTGAACTGTGGGTTTTCCCCGGTGGCTTTCCCAGCCCCAAACCCCTAACCCCTGGCCCGGGCTGCCGGGACCCATCCCAGCCAGGAGCCACGGGAGCCGTAGCCACTGGAGCTGCCGCCTTGGCTGGTCCCGGGACCGTCCGTCCTGTCCTCTGGCACCCTTTCCCGCAGATTTCCAGCCCAGCCTCCTTTGATCCTTGCCTCCACACGTCTGGAGGAGCGGCCCGGCTTCTCCCCGGCCGGGGCAGGATGCTTTCCCGTGCCGCTGGCCGGCGAGGCTCCGGGAAACAGGCTTCTTGCAAAAAATCCATAAGATTTATCACCCCGGGAGTGCCAGCTCCCTAAAAAGAGCTGGTCACGGCACAGCCCTCTCCCCCACACGCTGGCTGGGGGGCTGTACCGGCCAGCCCAGCTCCCCCCACACCGAAAACGGCCCCCAAAGCCAGCAGCAGCTAAAACCGTTTGTATGTACTTTTCTATAGGGGACGCCGCGGTGGGGAGGGGTAAAGGAACGTGGGACCCGTTGCTCTGGCAGCCCCTGGTGCCAGGGCTGGTTTGGTGGCTCCTGGGCAAGTGGTCCCGGTGTGTCCCTGCCTGCTACCTCCCCACCAGCCCAGTGGGATGGGAAGGAGTGGTGTGGTGAGGGGGGACCTGGCAGCCCCCCAGCGCAGGGGAGAGGGCAGAGAGATGCCCCTGGGACTGCGCTGAGTTCCAGGGCAGCCCCAAAGTGTCCCCAGACCGAGAGCTGGTGGCCCCAGGGCAGGAGGGGACCCGCTCCCCTTTGGCGGGGGTCTGGATCCTGTCCCCTCGGTCCCCGTGCCAAGCAGGGGAACCCCTCACAGCTTGGCTGACCCAGAGATGGGGCTGGGGGGCAGCCCCCAAATCGTCTCACCAGAAAGCAGCAGCTCCTCACCCAGCCAGGTGCCACTTTGTCCCCCACAATGGCTACCAGGGGTGCATGTCCCCAAGCCCCTGAGCTAGCATGGTTCTTCCCTCCTAATTCCTTATTAGCCCCCAAAACACCACGGCAAACACCCCCTGCCCCAAACTGCCAGGATGCCATCAGGAACATCCCTGCTAAGCCCTCACTGGGGTCCCCAAATGCCCCCGTGCTGCACCCAGTGCCATGGGGAACCAGGGTGAGGGACTGGGGAGGGGACACCAGCCCCAGCCCTCTCCCTTTGGCACCCACAGAGACCCCCAAAAGATGCCCTGAAGGCAGAGGTCAGGCCAGAGAGGCGCAGGACAAGCAGCCCCCACTCATGGTGTGGGGGACAGGGATCCCCGGGGTGACCAGGACCCCTCGGCCAGGGGCTCGGCAGGTGCAGCCACGGATGCCCCACATCCCCCCCCCGCCAGTCCCAGCCTCCAGCAGAGCATTTCAGGTGGGGGAGGAGGTCAAGCATTTTCTCCTTTCTCTCCCCCCTCCCTTTCCAAGATGAAGAATTTAATTTTAGTTTTTACGGCTCCTCCTCGGTGGATAAATCCCTTCCTGGCGAGCCCGAGCCCTGGAAAATCTTGTGAATCCAGCGCTGGCCCTTCTGGCAGCCGCCGCAGCGATTCCTGTTTCTCTCCAGCCGCACTCCGTAAAGTTTTATAGTTTCCTGGTTGGAGCTGCGCGGCCCCAGCCCTCCCTGCCGGGGCCGGGGGGTGAGGGGGGGCCGGAATCGCGAGGCCGGGGGAGGCAAAGCGGGGAGCTGCAGCCGGGTGGGAGATGCCGGGGTGTCAGGTCCCCCCTCGGACGGGGATGTCCCTTGCCTGGGGTGGCACGGTCCCGCTCGTGGGGACTCAGTCCAGCAGCCCCATCGCCCCGTCGCGGGGTGGGTCTGGGCTAGCTCTGCTGGGGGGTGGTGGCCAGGGGGTGCCATCCATCTCCTGGCGTGGGGCATGTGCCTGGGGAGGGGGCAGAGCCACCAGTGTCCTGCAACGAGGCAGCTCGTTAATGGCAATCAGCTTTCTATCTGCTTTATGTCCGCTCAGCGAGGCTGTGGCCCCCGGGGGGGGCGAGGGAGGCGGGTGGCAAGCAGTGCCAGGGAAGGAGCCCGTTACCTGGCTTATCCCCTCCGGCCACACGTGTGTCCTGGGGGGGGCAAGGTGGCACCTTGGCAGGTGGGAAAGCAAGGGATGGGGGTGCTCTGGATGGGACTGGCCTCATCCCGGAGCGGGATGCAGCACTTCGCCGGCCAAGCGACGGATGCTGTGCCGAGACCACTGTGGTCCCCACACCGACCTGCCCCCCCCGGGGGGCGTGGGCACCCAAAAAAGGGGGGGTCACTAAACCTCTTCATGCCCTCTCTGAGCCTTACCTGCATTTGGCAACTTCTGATGGAAAACTCATTCCCCGGCGGGGTGACGGGCGAGAGGAGGGGGTCTGGTGGCCGTGGGAGGCAGCCAAAAGCCCCTGCTAAAGGCACCGTCCCGGCTAAAAATCCTGTGAGGCCGTGCCGGGGACACGGTGGCAGAGACGAGGGACACTGTCATGATGCCATCAGGTCCATTAAGGGTGGATGCTTCAAATGCTCTGCCTTCGCACACCCAAGTCCCCACACTCAGCCCGGGCTCCTCCGCGGCCAAAAGGAGACTGAAAATGGCCCCGAGAGAAACTGGGAGCACCATGGGCGGTTTCTGGGGGAAAAGAGAGAGGATCAGGGCAGAGGAACAAAGGACACGTGACAGTGGATACAGCCCCCCGAGCAGCCTGGTACCCCCACACCGGGGCTTTCCCCCACCCTTCCTGGTTCCCTGGCAGCCGGGGACCAGAGGGTGCCTGCGGATACTGGGGGAACTGGGGGGGCTGTGGCAGGAGGGATGCTCTCAGGATGGGATGTCCCTGTTACAGCAGCCAGGCTGGGATGTGCCTGTCCCCTCTGCCAGCACCGTCTCACCGGGGGACATCACGGGTCAGCGAGCAGCAGAGAGACCCCTCTCACCCTTCGCGCCCTTCCCTGGGCCGAGGGGGCCGTAAACTCTGCATTACCACTAATTAAGCGCTTGGCTGTCACCGCGGCTTCCCAACGCGCCTCTTTCTCTGACACTTTTACTGTTTGGGGAAACGGCGTCTCGTCTTTGGCCTTTGATGAACTCGGGAGGGAGCTGGAAGGAGCCCGGTGGCTCCGTGCCAGGGCCCCTCGCAATTGTCTCCCGGGCTGGGGACGGGAAACGGCCCATTTATCAAAAGCCAGGTGATAAATTAGACCTGGGGGACCAAGAGCCACCGGCTCCGTGGGACAAAAGGCAGGAGGGGCCGGAGAGGGAGCCCCCCCCGCCCCCCAGCCCTGGGGAGCACAGGTACCAGCGGGCTGGGGTGAGCCCGAGGTGGGGGGCAAACCTCCTCCTGCCACCCCCTGTCCCTACCTCCATCTGACCACGGGCTGGAGCTGGAGTGGCCAAGGGGCTGCACGGAGGGATCTCTCCAGGCTGGCTCTGTGGGGTCTTCCTGGTCCCAGGAGAAGAGCTGGTTGCCCATGGCTGCCGTGGGTGGCCCCGGGGATCCCCCCATGGAAAGGGGACCGGAGCCACCCCTGTTCCCCCCCCTGTTCCCCCAGCCTAGGGTGATGCTGGGGGATTCAGTCCAGGCGGGGCAGGAGCTCACCAGCCCCCTTCTTGCAGCCACCAGTTTTGAAGGGCTCTCCAGGCCCTGCAGGAGGGCTAATTACTGCCAATTAGTGCTCGTCAGGTGTGGCTGGGAGGCCTGATGCAGCCGGTGATGGGCTCTGGGTGGGCAGGAGGCTGAACGCAGACCTCGAGGGCTCTGTGGGACAGCCTGCCCAGCCCTCCCTCCATAGGGGATAACCCTGCACCCCTCAAACCCCCTCCATCACCTTTGAGGACCCCCCCCCGAGCCCCCCTCTGCCCCACATTTCCACAGCTTCTGTACCCCACTATCCCCTGTGTATTTGAGCCTTAATTCCTTTTAACGCTACGTGTATGTATGTGTGTGTGAGTATACATACATACAGACATATATATATATATATCTCCATCTCACCCTCCCCGCACTGTGCTCCTCATTCATTATTCACATCTCATGGAATAGGAATGGAAACAGATTATGGGATGGTGGCTGGAGCCTGTCGGGGGGGGGCGGGGGGAATTGGCCCCAGGATTTCCCGCAGCCACTGCTGGGCTCGGTCACGAAACCTTCCCCCCCACCCCAGGCACTGGGAGCCTGGTCTCAGGGTCCACCCCCCCTCACTGAGCATCGCAGCACCGGGGGGAGAGGGGGACCCCGAGCTGAGGCGGGGGCTGTGGGGAGGAGACCCCCTCCGGGGCCTCATTCCATGCTTGTGACTGAAAGAAACCCCTTCCCCGTGGAGGTTCGTGCTGGAGCCACATCCCAGCCTCCCCCACCATGGACTGAACAGGGAGGGGTGGGCTTCAGCCTCCCCTCCCCACCCCCCCACCCCAGGCAGCTTCCCCTCTTCCTGCGCCCGCTCCCATCTTCCACATCCTTTCTGGATCCGGGATGCAGCGTCTGGGTCTCACCTGCCGCAGCCAGAGCCGGGGGCATCCTCCTCTTCCTCCTCTCCCTGGCACTGCCCCTCAGGACAAGAACTGCTGCCCCCGCCCCCCCCAGACAGCACTGGCCTTTTGAAATAGCTCTTTTTTTTCACATACCCCCCCCTTGTTATTTAAAAACCTGCTGCATACACTCGCACCCTCCTCTTTTTAAGGGGTTGTCAGGAAGGGAGGTCTGGAGCAGGTCCCTCTTTGTGCCTTTTTAGCCCCTTATCATCCCCCCCTGCCCCTTTTTGAGCCTTTTTAGCCCCTCGCCCCCCCCATCCCCCCCGCCCTGCTGGTGGGTTTCAGCAGGGGGACCCCAATAACTATCTCCAGGGCTTTGCTGGGTGTCTCTGCCCGTTGTGATCTCCCCCCGCCCTTCTGACCACCAGCATGTACTGAGTAAGAGCTCTTAATTGAGCTGTCGGCATCAACACCTCGGGCTCGTTCTTAGTGGCTGTAATTAATTTAGGACAATATATGTGAATTATCTTGATTAGTCTATCCGAGATGCATCATCTCGCCCGGGCCCTTGGTGAATGTCGTATATCTTGGTGCAATCCTCTCCCGCAGCAGCAGCGGAGTCCCTCAGCCTTCCCTAACCTAAATATGTCACGTTTTTTGCCAACGCGCTGCCTCCTCCCCACCATTAACGAGGGCAATGAACCACACAGCCATGGTGGGGCTCAGCAGCCTGCCCGGACCCACGCTCACCTCCTGCCATGGGGGGAAGGACTCTGCACCCACGGGCTGGAGCTGGAAGCCAGGAGATGGTGGGATGGAGATGCCCGGGTCACAGAGTCATAGAATGGATGCCTGGACAGACGCCGGGACGGGGGTGGCTTTGGATGGAGGACACCACCGAGGGATTTCCCACCTCCCTGTTGGGTTGGCCAAGGGGGAAACCAGCCCATGGAAGGTCCAGCTGGGTCTGCTGGGTCAGGACCTCGAGATGCCTGGCCATGTTTGCATCTCTCTCCTTTTCTGGGGTGGTGCTATCTCTGTCAGCTTCCCACGTCCAAGGAAATGCGATGGTGCATCTCCTTGGCCTCCCCATGGCCGCTTTTTAGCCACGTCCCTCTGCATCCATCCCATTCCTCCTGCAGAAAGCCCTTCCCGGGGCTCTCCTGGGAGCACCCCGCGATGCCGGAGCTTGTTTTGGGGCAGGGCAGGCGATCCCTGGGAATGCTGGCCGGCCTCCAGAGCCGCCACCGGTCGGACGGGTTATGCTGATGGGGACGTGCCGTGGCTCGACTGGGCGCCGGCTGCGGGGCAGACCCTCTTTTGGAAGCAGCGTGCACCACCGCCGAGGCCTCCTTTGATAGCTCACTACAAACACACACCCCAACCAACCGGCCGACCCTTCAGACAGCGCCGGGGCAGGAAAAACCCCGAGATTTCAGGGTTTTCCAGCACCAGCCTCGCCCCAGCTCTTTGCAGAGCCCCCAAACCAGCAGCTGCTCCAGGTCCTCGTCCCTTCACAGGTCTCTCCCCGTTTCCCAGGGATTTTCCCAGCACAACAGCACACCGAGACGGAGGAAACCAGGAGGCTCTGGAGCAGCAGGAGAAGTGTTGCAGGGACCTCAGGACCCCTTGCCCAAACAGCCCCCACCGTCAGGGACAGAGGGAGCAGGACGGGAGAGATGTTTAGGCTAAGTCCCCCGGCATCCAGCCCTCGGAATTTAACCCCGCTGGTTCTGATTATGGCTCAAGAAGTTCAGTTTCCATCCCAGACCACCAGTTTTTGCCCACTTAAGAACAGTCGATGTCACCTCTGACCCCCCCAGCAAGCTTTACTGCTGCAGCCCAGGAGGAAGCAGCCGCATCAGCTGCCTCGTAAAACCCCGGGGCCACCGAGGGCCGGGCCCGGCAAATAAAACCCTGGCAGATGCCCTCAGCCCCTTAGAGATTCCCTGGGGACCCCCAGGGCCACCCAGCACCACCAGACCTGTGGTGAGACCCCCTGGGGGTGTTTGGGGGGACAGTGGGCACTCGGCGACTGGTACCACTTTGTGGCTAGTCCCTGGGGAGGGGTGTCCCCACTCCCATGGGGCCATCTAACACCCAGCAGAGACTGGAGGGGAGATAACCCCAGAAAAGCACACCCCCTCCCTGCTTTTGGGGGGTCCCCATCTCCTGTCCCTGCTTGAGCCCTTGCTGGGGGCACACGGGTGATGCTCAGTGCTGCTGGGGATCCTCCTCCGGGTGGGCTGAAGGAAAACCCCCAGGAGTTTTCCCATTTCTGCGTGCTGAGCCAAGGCCAGGATTTCTTCTGGAAGTTCTCCCCGGGGAGGTGCTTTGGCTTGCTAATTATTCCCCCCCCCCCCGGCCTTGGAAGGGTGAGGTGAGCCCAGTTTGGGCTCCCCAGCCCTTCCTGGGGTGGGTTTGGGTTTCTCCTGGGATGATGAGCAGAGCACACGGGAACGAAACTGCATGTCCATGTGCCCTCCAAGGTGACACAGTGCCGTGCTTGGCCACCATCCTCCAGGAGAGCCGAAGCCCCCACTGCTAACGAGCCCAGCAGGAAAACGTACAGGCATTCACATCCAGAAAGGTTAAACAGTTACTCCTTCAGGTTTCACCTTTCCTCAGAGACCCCAAAAAGGGCACCCACCCATGGTTCCCCCTTCCCAGGCTGACCCAAAGGTCAGCACCCAAAGGACCCCAACCCCCCCTTGGGACGCTGTGGGTGCCAGGGCTGCACCCTCCGTCCTCACCTCACAGCTCTCTCGGAGGAAGGTTGTTTTGGCTGGGGGGGGGATGGTGGTGTGGCTTTTCTGGGGAAAAAAGGGACAAATTAGGCTGGAGCCCCCCCAACCCCAAATGCATGGGACAGGGATGCGTTGGGACATGACTGGTATCGGGGATCCTCTCCCCAAGGACACGATGCCAACGCTGATGCTCCAGATCCTTCAAACGACACCCCCAAAGCCCCCCCACAGCAGAGTGCCATCAGGGCTCATCCCCAGACGGGGTCCCCGTGTCCGAGCCGAGCCCTCCCTCGCTATTGACATTGCCAGGAATGCACAAAACTGGGGGGGGGGGGGGGGGGAAGAAAGGCCGAGGTTAGGGGGGCGGGGGGGGGTATTGGCTGATTGTTCGCAGGATCCCCCTGTCAAAACCCTCTCCGCTCCCTCAGTGTCTCCTGATATATGGCTTGCATTAGGGGATGAAAGTGAGGCAGAGCTTGGGGTTTTGGCACGACAAACCCCATTAAACTCTCTCTGGGAAAATGAGTCCAAAAAGCCTTTTTGGGGAGGGGGAGGGGGGGGGTTGAGTCACTGACAACAGAGCTGTGAGGTATTTACCCACCCCCTCTGCCCCTGACCGACCCCAAAACTCAGTGGGGGCAGGGGGCTGCTGGGTGCCAGCGAGTGGCTGCATCACCCCGATGCACCCCCCACCCCCCCAGCACCCACCGTCTGACCGGGGTCACCCCCGGGGGGGGTGTTGGTCCCGAACCCAGGCCCTCCTCCACCACCGGGAAATTCGGGGCTGGGTGGAGGGGTCCCAGGGTTGGGGGGGGCGGGGGTCTTCCCTGCTGTCTCAAAGCTGGTTTGGGGGAGGGGATGGGGACATGAGACCTGGGGGTGACCCCGCGTCCCCCTCCCCGGTGGTGACCCCACGTCCCCCTCCCCGGGAGCTCGGTGGGCAGCGGGATGGACCCTCCCGACCCTGCCCGTCCCGGCTGCTTCTCCCTTCCCCAGGGACGCGGGGTGCACCGCGGAGGGGGGAACCGGGTCAGCCCCACCGCCCCCAGGGACTCCTCCATCGCTGGGAGCAGCAGGAGCCAGCCCTGCCGGGGGGGGGGGTTGTGTGTGTGTGTGTCTCACAGCCCGACCCTCTTCCCCCCCCCTTGCAGCCGGGAATCAAAGCCGGGCAGGGAGGGGGGAGGCAGGGTCAGCGCAGCCCCCCCAGCCCCTCTGCCTCCTGTTCCCAGCCCGGGGGTGTGGGGGGGGACACAGCACAGCCACCTGCCTGCCCCCCCGGCCCCGCAAAGGCCACTCTGCAGGTGATCCCCTCCAGGCGAGGGGAGGGGGCTGCCCAGACCCTGCCATCCCCGGGGGGGGGGGGGGGGGGGCAGGAAAATCCCCGCAGAGGGGGACGTGGGAGTCGAAGCGCCGGCGGGGACGGCTGAGCGCCGGGAAAGGAACATTGCTTTCCCCCCTTGCCCACCCCCCCCGAGAAAGCAATCCCTTCCAGAACCGCCCCCCCCCCGGGTTTGCCGCTCTCGGTGATGATGATGATGATGATGATGATGATGATGAGAGGCCCC
>JAOQGH010000051.1:408176-423842 GCA_025769975.1 Gallinago jamesoni
ACCGCCCCCCCCCGGGTTTGCCGCTCTCGGTGATGATGATGATGATGATGATGAGGATGATGATGAGAGGCCCCAGGAATCCAGAAGAAAGGGCCAGTCGTGCAGTGGCTGGAACATGCCCGGCCCCAGGTGCCAAGAGCCATGCAACAGGAGGGTGGGGAGAGGGGCAGGGAGGACCCCGCTCACGCTCTTGCCCCCCGCCACCCCCCCGGCTGCCCCTCGCTGTCCTCACCCCCCGTTTCCCAATGAAGGAACTGGGAATTTGCTGGGAGCGGGGGCAATGGGGGAGGGCAGAGCCGCAGCCATGAGCATCACAAAAGCCTCCGGCCACTGCCCGTGTTGGGTTCCCAGAGCCCCTTCCCTGGGAAAACTGGGGGGTCCCAGTCCTGACCCCACAGCACCTCCCCAGCTTTGTGGGTCTGGGGACAGCATCCCAGGGGGGATGCGGCAGAGGCATCCAGGGACCACTGGTGACACTCGGGTCACCATCCTTGTGGGACACCAAGCCCTGGCTCCCCAGCCTGGTGCCGATGTCCCCGAGCATCCTGGGGGGGGGTGTGATGTGTGACACCCATGGCACCCTCTGCCCGGGCCCTGGCGGGGAGGGGGCAGCCGTCAGAAAAGAGGCCCTGGAAGATGTCCAGCTCTCTTTTAATTAACCTGAACGAGCCAGAGCTTAGGTTTCCGAGCCAAGCCGGAGTCTCCCCGTTCGGAAAAGCCTGCAGTACCTGGCAGGAATTTAATGCCTCTCCAACTGCAGCGCCGGGGAGGGGCTCCAACCCCCCCCTTTCCGCAACCAGCTTACCTTTATTGCTTTATGGCAATATTATCAGAGATACCAGTGCTAATGCCTCCCCTCAGACCCGGCTGCCAGGGAAGGGCCTGGCACAGCCAAGAGGAAGCCCAGCGGCTTGTGGTGGGGCTGGCTGGCCCCTGGCATGTACCCCAACCCCTGGCATGTACCCTGGCACCCCGACACCCCGGCACGTACCCCTGCGCCCCATGCCAAGCAGGTGGCAGGGTGAGGTGCCCCCCCCCAGGGATGGGGACCTGCTCAGTGGTACCCAGGATGCCCATCCTTGGGGTTGGGTGTCCCCGTGGCACATGCTGTCACCCCAGGATCCAGCCCTTTTCCCTTTCCATCGCTGCAGGGGAGCAGGATCCAGCCCCTTCCCAGCCACTGTGGGACCTGCCGGGGTCCATGGGGGTTGGGAAAGGAACCCCCCCAGCTCCAGCAGGCTCCTCCTCTGCAGGGCTGCAATTAGCTTGATGGCACTCACCTGGAAGAGGGCTCTGTGGCTTGAGATACTTCAGAAATATTCTTCCTTCGTCCCCTGGGGAGGGCAGAATCCCATCACCCTTGGAACCCACAAGAGGGAGGGGGACAGGAGGAGCAAAGCCCCCTCTTCGCTTCCAGCCTAGACCCTGCTGCTCCACAGAGAGAGCCCCCACCGCACAGCTGAGGCCACTCAAGCCAGTTGTAGGAGCCCCCCCTTCCCTCCTTCACTCGCAGGTGTCCCTCCGTGGGGCTTTCCCCAGCTCTGGTCTCCCCCAGCTGAGCCCTGTCACCCGGCAGGCTGGGGATGGTGCTGTAGAGGGGTCCCCCCCAGTTCCCCTAGGTTTGGGATATGACCCACGTGCCCTGGGAGTGCATCTGGGGGGCTCCTCGGAGGGTGAGCTTCCTCCCTGCTGGCTTGGCATCGTGTGGGGAGCTCCTCCTAAAACACAGCCCTGACCATGGGTACCACGTAGGCACAGGGGGGGGTCACTCTGCCCTCCCTGGTACCCCCCGGGCTGGCGGGAGATGCATTTTGGGTGCCACTGGCCTGAGTGACAAGGGCTGGGTTTGTCACTGCCACCCTGAGCACAAGGTGAGGAGGAGGAGGAAGGGCTGAGGAAGGAGCCAGCGTGGGGCGTCTCGGCTCTGTACACCCCTGGGGTGCTGTGAACGGAGTGGGGGTCCCAGCCCCGCTGCCCCCTGACACTGAGGGGACAGCCACGTCCCCGGGGAGAGGGGGACTCTGTGCAAGCCCCAGGTCCTTGGAAGCAGCTGCCTGTGGGACGCAGGCAACCTGACATGGGGGGGACAGGCCCCCCTGGGCTCACCCAGACCCTGCTGGTCCCCACTGGTTTCTGCTGGGAGCAGTGGTTTCCCTGCACATCCATCCCCAGCCGGGCGGGAGGCTTCTCCCGGCGCCAGTGTCAGCCTGAGCACAGAGCTAATACCTTCTTTGCTATTTTTAGCCCCGCAGCCTCGTGCTGTTGGTTTCAACGTATTACTTTTTTTTTAATCTTTTTTTTTTCTTTTTTTTTTTCCCCTCCCTCCCAGTAAATTCCAAATCTTTTCCCTCTTTCACCTTCTATTCCGGGATGCTGCCTGCACCGCTCGGCTGCTTTGATCTGCACTGATGCCAAGAGTGTTTTGAAACTCTAAGTATAGCACATCCCTTGAATTTCTCTCATCTGGCAGAGCCGGGCTCTCCTCAAAGCGCTCCATCCATCCGGACGCTTCAACACCTGACGCCGAGCGGTTCCGTCCCCACCGGCAGCTCCTCGGCCTGCTTCCCGGGAATCCTCCCCTCCAGAGCGCTCCGCGGGCTCCTGACCTGCCCTGCGCTCTGCTGCCGCTGGCTTGAGGCTGCTGCCAATCTTATTTTACAGCCCAGAGACTGAAAAGGGCAGCTGGGGGCAAAGAAGGACAGTATTTCCTTTTTTTTTCTTTTTTTTTTCCTTTTTTTTCCTTTTTTTTCTTTTTTTTTTTTTCGTCTCTTCCCCCCCCCAAAGATGCCTGGATGCAGCCTCTAATTTTCCATTCTGCAAAATGATTGCAGATAAAGATAACAGTATTTAGCACTTCAAAATAACTGATTTTTCCTGTGGGGGCAGGTGCCTGTGTCCCACAGCACATCACACGGGAGAAGGAGCTGAAGGCTGCCCTCAAATCCCCCCCCCCCCAAAACATCTAGCGCTCCCTGCACGAAGACTGCAACAAATTAATGTCAGACGCTACCCTGGGTATAATTAGGCACAACCCAGAGTGGCAGAGCCAGCAAATTGCTGGGATTTAAGTGAAGCCCCCGCCCCACCGCGGGGCCATCCCCACTGAAAACGCATTTATTGCAGGGAGGGTGCCCGTGGCGAGGAGCCCCCAAATTGTCTCAGGCCTTGGGGCCACTCTCCTGGGGGAAAACAGGGTGCTTTGCACTGTTTGGCCCCAAATTTCGTCCCTGGATGGGGCTGAGGGGGACTCCTTGGGTTTCTCTTGGGGGTCTTGGGGGGATGCTCTACAGAAGCCGCTAAAGACGGGTACAGCATCCAGAGCCGGAGCACCGGGAAACAGCAGCCTCGTTAGCAAATCCTTTTCCTCCTTTCCCCAGCACACAGGATCAATTAAAAAATAAGAAGAAGAAGAAAAAAAAAATAAAAAAAAGCCCTGTTTCCCGAGTTCTCATTAAGGGATCAAACCCATGGGGCCTGAGCCCAGCTCCAAGCGGCGGGTGCCCGAGCCACATGGGGAGGCTCCAAAGTGGATCCAGCCCCCAGCCCCATGCTCCAGGAAACGTCTCACCCACCCAAACTCCTGGATTTTTATTTTTTCAATTTTTATTCCCCCCCCCCCAAAACTCCCCTCGAGCCGTAAAGCACATCTGGATAATTTTAGGCAGAAAGGGATTTTCCCAGAAAGCTGGAAGGGGAGGGTGGGGGGAGGCGAGGGGGCTGGTTATATTTGGAAACCTCTTTTTGGGCACGGAGATCCCACGGCGGCTGCAGCCTTGTGGGGTGACGATGCGGAGCGGTGAGGATGGATGTGGCACCAGCACAGGGAAGAGCCCCCGGGAACAATCGGTGGCCACGGGTGGGTTTCGCTCCCTGCAGCTGGATTTCGGGGGTGTGCTGGTGCCCATCCTCCCTCAGCTGCCCTGGGGACCCGCTCAAATCCACCGGAGATTTGGTCCAGTGGCTCCCGGGCAGCTCCGGACACGGCGTTGCCCAAAAGCAATGGAAAGGCTAAAAAAAAAAAGAAAAAGAAACCATTTTTTGAAAAGGCAGAAAGCCCCGAAGGCCTCGGGGCGCAGCCAAGTGTTGCTCGGAGGGGCCGGCGTTGAGGGTAAGAGGAGGCAGCTCATCAAGCCCTTATTAGCACAGGAACTGCCGACTGCAAATTAACGCGCCAGGCTCCGGCTCGTCCCGGCCGTACGCGAGCGCAGCCACCACGAGCCCTTTAATCAACTCAGAAAGCAATTTGTTCTCTGTTTATAACCTTGACAAGCGCGCGGGTTATTTTTAAGCACGCGCTGGCAAAGGCAAAGGCAATTCCCAGTTGGCAAACCAGTGCCGGGCAGGGGGGCAGCCCCCTGGCAGCCCATCGCCACAGCCCAGCCTCGGGGCGGCTGCCTGGCACCCAGCAGGCAAAACCCTTCCCTGAGCTCCAGCCCTGTCGCCTCTGTGACCCTGGGTTGGGGGCACGATGCCACGGACAAGATCCACCACCCATTGTCCTTGGGCATCACCCACTGTCCCTGGGTATCATCCATTGACCATGGGCATCATCCATCACCCTTGAGCATCATCCATTGCCTCTGGACATCGCCCACCGCCTCTGAGCATCACCCATCGCCCCTGGGTATCACCCATTGACCCTGGCCATCACCCACTGCCCTTGGGCAATGTGATGCCCTGATGCCGTTGCCCCGGGGGGGCTGCACTCACCCCATTTTCTCTGTGTCTTACCCTGGAGAAGGTGAGAGGAGCTGAGCCGGGTGCAGGGCTCGGTATCGGGGTGAGAATAAGCCCTGGCACGACGTTCCCCCCGAGGGCGGGCAAGTAACGGAGGGGAGCAGTGTTGTAGGGACATTGCTGGCCCTGCCTAGTCCCTTCTCCCCCCAGAGAGGGCTGTCCCGTCCCCGGGAAGGGAAAGTGAAGGAGATGGTGGGGAGGATGGCAGAGCCCCTCTTGGCAGCACCAGCTCCCCCTGTGAATGTGCCTGGACAGCCCATTTTTGGCCAGGAAAGATGCCCAAAGCGGCCTGGACACCAGTGCTGAACCACCAGCCCAGCTTTCAGCCAGGACAGCTCCCTCCCTGGCCCCCACAGCATCCCCTGGTGGGATTTGTCCTACGGAGCCCCCTCCTTTCCCGAGATCACCCGGACCCCGTGGTGGGAGAAGGGGGACCTGGAACCCCAGTGCGGGTGCAGCTGCCCCTGAAGGGCTCCCAGGGCTCCCTGTCCTTGGGTTTGCTGCCCCAGCAATGCTGAGACGTGCTGCTGATAACACAATTAGCAGCAAATTCGTTAATGTTTTTCTAGACAGCAGGACCCATGGGCAGACAAGGCCACCCCCCCTCTCCACGGCCACCCCATCCTCGGTGCTGGATGCTCTCGGGGACGACAGTCCCACCAGGTCCCCCTCGGCTCGGGACGGTGCGGTTCAGCGCCTGCACTTCCAGCTGATTTAAAGCAAAGCCTGAGTTTACGGAGAATTAGCCAGCCCAAGGAACATTATTTTCCTTTATTAGGTTAAAGGGTAAGCAAATACAATCAATCTTGTCATGTATCACGAGACGTCAGCAACTTCCCACCTCAGCCAGAAAATTACCGGCTCCTAAGTGGGTTGTGGAATTACATTCATAACCACAGAAAACAAATACATACGTGTATATTTTAATGAAAACACTAAAGGTCACAGCATCACATCACCGTCAGGACTAGGTTACTTCCCAGCTAATTTAATCAACCACCAAGCCCAGGCCACAGAGGAACCCCCCCACTTGGAGGAAGATGCAGCCCACATGGGGAGAAGATGTTGGTGACAGGATCTGCAAGGGACACCTCGCCTCGTCCCCACCCTGGCTCAGTTTGCCTTCTTCGTTTAACAGCTTCCTAATTAAACTGCTCTCCTCCCCGTCCTTTCCTTGCCATTGCTGGTGCAGACAACCTGGCTGAGCTCCTCTTGGAGACACACCAGCAGGAGAGAGCCCATTAACGGATCCAAGCTTCAGTGTTGCTAATTGACGCTAACGAAGTAACTGAGCGGGTGCTGATTTCCCAACCGAACCTTTAGGAGGAGGGACGGAATCTCCTCTCCCCTCTGCCCCATCCCCTGCATCCCACCACAGTCTCCTGCATCCCACCACAGTCTCCTGCATCCACCACAGTCTCCTGCATCCCCTCGTGATTCCCTGCATCCCCCTGCGGTCCCCTACACCCCTCCATGGGACTCTGCATCCCACCCCTGTCCCCTGCATCCCCCCACGTTCCCCAGCCCCGGCAGGGCAGGATGCTCCCTGCTGCCCTTGCTCTGTGCTCGGTCCCACCGGGCTGGGGGGGGGGGCAGCTGGCAGCGAGGGGGGAGCAGAGCCCTTTTGAGCTGGGCAAACAAAAAAATAACTATTGAAAAAGTGGCCGGTCAGAGCCCGAGCCGAGATCCCGAGCCGCACAGAGAGCCCGGCGAGCGGCCAGGCTGGGAGTCAGCTGGCAAACACGGGGGGGGCTGCTGAGGGCAGGGGCCGCGAGGAGGAGCGCGGGGCCGAAGGCTTTCCTGCCGGGCAGGATGGAGGATGTGTCCCGGGCAGGGCCAGCCTCGCCGGCGCGGGCGACGTGCCACGAAGGAAGCTGTGTCCCCCCCCCGTGCTGCCCCGTGCCTGACCCTGCTGTCCCCAATGGCCAGCACCGCGGTGGCCACCGAGCCACGGCTTCCCCGGCACCGGGCTGTTCGTGTTCCCCACACAAACCGGTGCCCTCCTCCCGTGGCGAGGGACAGGACCGGGTCACCCCCACGGCAGCACCGGGCAGGGTCTCTTCTGCTGCTCCGGGGTCTCAGCTCCTCCGTGTCCATACAGAGGGGACAAATCCTAAAGGAAAAGCGTTGGGTGACACGGTGGCAGGCGGAGGGGGGGGCCCGGGCAAGCTCTGCTGTCCCTGTCCACCCTCCAAGCACCGATGTGTGGGGTGGGTGCCCCATGCCACCGTGGCCGGTGGAGCAGGATGGAGCCTTGCCCCCGAGATGTTGGTGGGCGGGTGGTCTTGGGCACGGACCCCTCCTGGAGATGTCCTGCACACAGAGCTGGCAATGCCCCTCGTCCCCAGCCAGGTCACCCTCTGTCCCCATCCCACCCAGAGCCACGCTGCGAGGTCCCCTCGCCCCTCTCACCCCGCAGGCAGGGACCACCTTTCCCAGTCCTCAGACAGCGCCGTTTCCCAGCATTTCTCCTCCAAACCTGCCGGGGGGGGGGGGCTGGCTGCCCACCCTGGGGGTCACACGGGCAGCCTGAGCCCTGGCTTCCAGTTGAACCCAAATACCCTTAAAAAAAAAATAAAAATCAGCGTGGGTTTTTCCAGCAGGGCGCCGGGATGCACGAGGGCAGCTCCAGTCCCCCCTCCTCCCCCCCCCCCCCCCTCCATTTATCTCCCCTCCGAATTGTGAATGAAGGAACTTTCTCCCAGAATAAACACCGAGGTCTCCCCAGTTATCCCAGGGCCGGTCTCGGTCGCCGGCGTTTCCGCGCCCGCCGAGGCCCATCGCATTGTTTTCTGCTGCTTTCCTTGGCTCGGCCCCAGCCCGGGGTTCAGAAGTTATTACTATAAAAGTCAAATTGCTTGGGGGGGGGAGAGGCAGGGTCTGGGGAGGGAGAGGGGATGGGATTCCTGGAAAGCCTCCAGCCAGGGATAATTGGCGCTGCGCTCGGGGGACTGGCCGGTGGCCAGCGGGAGCCGGGGCGAGGAGGAGGAGGGATGGGGCGTCCCCCCAGCAGGACGGGTGCTGCCGGGGCTGGAGGGGTCCTGGGGGGGCTCCAGGCTCGGTCCCTGCCGTCTCCCAGAGAGCCCCCTGGCCATCCTCCTCCTCACAGCCCCCCCCAGCCCGCCCTCACCCCGCTCCCAGTAACGCTGGTAATTTCCCCATCCACGGCACTGATCACTTCCCTGCCTTGGCACCGGGATCCCCTGAAGCTCCGAGGCGTTAACGTTTTATTTCCCTGCTCAAACTTCCTCTGTCGGGGTTTGCCACCCCTCCTCTCGCTCAGTTCCAGCCATCCCTGAAAGCAGCTGTCCTCCCCCACGGGCTCCTGGTAAAGCTGGTGACAAGGTGCCGGTCCCCGTCCCACCCCGAGCAGCTTCTCCCTCCAGCCCCTTTCCCACCCCCTGTGGCCAGGGCTTGTCCTGGACCTTCCCCGGGGGGCAGGAGCAGCTCAGGGGTGAGGGACCCCACTGGTCAGGGGGACACAAGCCACCGCCCTGGCCTGGTGGGACCGTGTCCTGGTGGGACCGTGGCCTGGCTGCTGTGTCCCACATCCCTCAGCCTGATGATTTTTTTTTTTTTTTCTTCTAAAAATGATTTCCATGAAATGATCCTGCCGATGTGTCCGTGCAACCTCATTAGGACTCGCTTTGCTCCCTCCCTCCCTCCAGGCTGCCTTATTTTTATTATTCCCATTATTTAAGGCTGACCTTATAGCAATGACCAACATCCTCCTGGCAGATGGAGCCCCCCCCTGCCCCCCCACTGCACCGGCCCCTCCGACCCAAACCCAGTTTGCCCTAGTGCTCCCCTTCCCCAGACACCCCCCCAGCACCTCCGAGGCTCTGTGTCGGGGAGCTGCTGTGAAGACCCCTCGGCCGAGACCCCCAGGAACCCCGTCAGGAGCGAGGACGTGGCTCGGCTGTGACGGGAGCAGGCTGTGTGCCTGGAGCAAAGCCACCAGCCGTGGGGATCTGCTCGGTGGGGTCACTGTTGGCCAGCGAGGCTGTGGGGGGACGCGAGCAGCAGCAGGTCACCTGGCTGGGGGACCTGGTGGCAGGGGTGACCTGCAGAGGCCCTTGAGAGAGGGCACCTTGGTGGCATCTCTGCCGGGAAGAGCCTGGCGCTGCTCCGGGTGGTCCAGCCCTGCTCAGCCCCCTGGGCACGTCCCCAGCCCCTTTCACGCCCCCCCCCCCCCCACCCCGTGGGCAGCGGGATGCTGCGCTCCTGGTGATGCTCAGCGAGCAAACATAAAAGCATTAACAGTATAAAGGGGGAAAATGTGAGGAGAGGAGGGGAATGGGGGTGTCCCGGCTGCCGTGGCAGCGGGGGGATGGGCAGGACACCCTGCCACACGGGCACCGGGGGCAGCCCTGCCGTCGGGACCCCCAGCCCAGGGCTGTTCTGCCCCTCAGCCAGCCCTGGGCACGGCTGCTGGGGAAAGGCTCTGCTTCTGGGGGCTTAAACCCAGCAGAAAGCACCCCTGGTGGGGCACATCCAGGGGGGTGAGGTGAGGTGGACTCTGGACACTTTTCCCACCTTACCTTTCCTTTCCATCCCCCTCCACCCCCCCTCTCCCACCCCCCGACCCCCACGGCTGGTTCCTTCCCGAAGGGACCCAGCCGTGATGCTCCCCTCGCCCCAGCTGCCGCCCCCGTGGGACATCCCACCCACCCCCTCACAAGTGGCCACTGTCCCAGGGGGCAGGGGAAGGAGGAACCAGGAGCGGGAGGAAGGGGACGATGAAGCGAGCGATGGCACGTGCGGGAGAGCCCGGGGGGAAGGGGGTTCCAGGCCTATTTTTGCCCAAACGAAAGTTGCAATTAATTTGCAAAGGAAGTTGCTCGGCATTAAGAAACCCTCTGGGCACAGCCCGCACCCAGGGACGCACATCACATTATTTCCTCGTTTAAAAACCATCGCCGTGGTGAAGGGGGGGGTGTTTCGCCCCCCCCCGGCGCTGACGGGGGGAGTTGGGGAAAGGGGGTGGAGAGGAGGGGGTGGCTTCGGCGGGGCAGGCGTGTTTGGAGAGCGAAGGAGCAGAAATTAACCTTGGAAAGCATTCAAATTAGGCCGTGTAATAAGAGACCCACTTCTCTGGGTAAATTTGTTGGGATTAGGGCTCACTGAGCTGTCGAGGAGAATTTGGCGTGGCTCGGAGCCAGGGCGAAATGAAGCTCCTGGCTTGGTCGGCTGCGGGAAAAGTCCAGGCTAATGGGCTTTGGTTCAGACTTTGATAGGAAAAAAATCCAGGAACAAAGGCACTAATTCTTCCAAAAGCCCCCAAAATCTCAGTTTATACATTTCTGTTTATGTTCATTCATAATAGATATACACAGCTGTTCTTATCATTCATATTCAAATTCCATGTGCATCTTTAGCAGTTATGACTCCTGCCTCAAAGGAGGGGGGGAAAAAAAGCCGTGTGGAAGACTTAAAAAAAAACACAAAACCAACAAAAAACAAACCCAAACCCAACCTGCCCTGGGTGGGGGCGTGAGAATCCTCCCAGCACCTGTGTCCATCCTGCCCCCGGCACCTACCGGCAAGGGCTTCCCTCCAGGGTGCTCTGCAAACCCCAGAGGAGCAGAGGGACCTGACTTGCTCCCTGGGTGAGAGGAAGGAAACTTCTCCAAATCCTGTGTGTTTAAGCGTAAAAAAAAATAAAATTGTGTTTTAAATTTATTTATTTAATTAATTTATTTTTATTTATTTTATTTGGTGTTTTCTTTTAAAAAAGCTTCTGTCCTCCACATTCTGGAAGAGTTTTCCTCGCTTCCTTCAAAACTTACCCCCGGACTCCAGGCTGAGGAACGGCAACAACAACAACAACAAAAGACATTTCAATCTGGGTATCTCACAGAACATTTGCACCTTTAAACCGCACTTCTTCATCCCCAGGGGTTGCTTTTTCAGAGAAACCCAGAGCCGCCCGAGTAAGGCTCAGGAGTCAGAGGTGGGTGCTGAAGGAGGGGGCACAGACAGGGTCCCTCAGTAGGTTCCAGAGTTAACCCCGCTGAGGAGTTCCCCTCCTGCCCCCTCTGCGCATCCCGGGGGGGGCAGAGAGGATGCAGTTGATTCTTGGGATTATCGGGGGGCAGCTGATGCTCGGTCCCTCTGCCAGGGGACACGCCACACCTGGTACCTCGCTGGGGGAGAGCGGGAGCCGCGGTGGTGGGACCGGGCAGCTGCCACCGTCCCTCCTCCTCCTCCTCCTCCTCCTCCTCCTCCTCACCTCAGCCCAGCCGAGGTCTGAGCTGTCACAGGAGGTTCCCTCCCCAGTCCCAGGGCCAGGAGGGGGGTGACGTGCCCCCGCGGAGCAGGGAGCCGCTGCCGTATTTACATTCCAGCCTAAATTGGCTTCTCCCTTCATCTCTCACGCATCCTGTCCCCATCCCCGTCCCTCCTGCTGCGCGACCCCCCCGGCCACCGCAGGCCCTCCGTCTGGTTGGAATATCCTATAATGGGGAGCTCATGTCTTCCAGCTGCAGGGGACTGGGAGCGTCAGCCTGGGGATGGGGGACAACTCGAGCACGGCCAGCCAGGGTCCCTTGGCCACTCCTCCAGTGCCCGGGGGGGTGCCCAGGGTGGTACCAGCACCCCCTCCTCAAACCCACATCTTTCCCATCACCCAGGGCACAAGTTTAGCCTCTAAGGAGGGACACTGGGGCATGTCTCACAGGACGTCACCCCCCCGGACATGTCCCCTGCTCACACAGCCCCTGCTGGGTGTTTGGGTGCCACGAGACACGAAAGAAGGTGTCACCCTGAGGCCGAAGGACCCCCTCCGGGCTGCGGGAGGGGGGCGGAGGGGTGGGGAGCCGGCTCACCCAGCCGTCTCTCATTTAACCAACACACACACAAAGACCTGGAAGCAATAAATCCAGAGCCGGGACTGCGAAAACCAAACACGGCTGCAGCCCCCCCTCGGAACGGGGAATCCAGAGGAAGAGGACAGCCACGAAGCCAGATGGGGAACACGGACAGCCAGTGTCCCCCCCGGCAGCAGGGCTGCCCGCAGAGCAACCAGGGTGCTTTAGAGGGGTCCTATCAGGGGGCTGTGGCCAAAAATCCAGCCCCCAAAAGCTGGGCTGTGCTGGCCCTTTTGGGCTGTTGGTCACCGAGCCCTGGGGATGCACAGAGCATCCTCAGCAGCAGGGTCCTGGCGGGGGGGAGAGGGTGGGGGCAGCCATCTCTCACCCTCCTGGGAGATTTAGGGGGTGTGGGGGGAGCATGCACACCCTCCAGGTCCATGGCATCACCCACCATCCCACACAGGGGGTGCCAGGAGACAGAGACCCCCCCCCAGGTGCTGTGGATGCTGTGCCGGGGGGTGCCTGGCTGCTGCCCCGGGTGGGGGCTGCCCCAGGGGTCCTGCTGTGGGACAGGACTGCTCTGAGGGCCCTGTCTGCCTGGGGGGCAGTTGGCTGGGCACCCCCACGGGGGTGCTGCCTGCCTGGTGGTGCAGAGCGGGATGGGATGGGATGGGATGGGATGGGACAGACAGGATGATCCCCAGGGAAAAACAGCCGGGAGCTGCCAGATCCCGCTGCTGCAGCTCCTGCTGGGTCTCCCCAGCACAGTTATACTCCCCCCCCCCACTTCCAAACCCCCCCTTTCCCACTCCCCGCCTTGCTCTGGGAACCATTGCCATGGCTGTACTGGCCTCACAGAGACCCTCGGGCTCGGCTGTGGGGATGGATGTGTGCCCAGGCCACCGGGATTGTCCCCCAGGCCACTGCGGCTCACTTCAGGAAGCCCCTGTCCCCATGCAGGAGGGGACATGCCCCGACCGCCCCCCCCCGCCGAGCCCTGGGATGGATACCCACTGAGGAGGGGGATGAGGGTGGAGAGGTGGCGGCATGGCCAATGACAACACAAGTGGGACCCCCAGGCAAGCCCCCACCTCCCCATGGCCACCCTGTGCTGGTCCCAGCTCTGTCCCATCCCTCCTGGGTGGGAGGGCAGGCTGGGCGCCCACTGGCCCCCCACCCCAGGACCCCACTCACCTGGTTGCCAGCTCACCTGGGGGGCACCCAGGCATCCCCCCTCGCAGCAGGGGAAGGGGCAGCAGCCTCGGCCGGCGCTGCCTTCTCCTCCCAGCGCCCGGGTGAAGTGCTGCTCCCGAGACAGAGGTGGGAACATCAGATCCAAGGGATGAGTCAGAGGAGAAGTTCAAAAAAGGGGAGCGGGGGGGAGAAGCAGGATCCGTCTCTCCCCTCCCACCTGCCAGAGGGCGGGGGGGGGGGGGGCGGGCAGGGCCCTGGCTGCCTGGGAGCCCCTCACCGCAGCCTCAGAGCGGGCACAGACGGGCTGGAGCAGGCGGCGACGCAGCGAGACGGCGCAGAGATCCCTCCCGATACCGCCACCGGGCGAGCTCCCGGCTTCAAATTAACTAATGACTTCAGATGCTGCCGATAGTCTGCCGGGGACGGGGAGGAGTGATTTATGGGGGAAGATTAAGCTGGCTAATTAGGGCAGCCTCACCGCCTAGGAGTTTCCCAGCCAGGCTGGGGGGGGCTGTGCCAGGGAGGACCCAGTGGGGTGGGAAGGGATGGGGGCACCCCCCCGGTTCCTCATGCAGCCACGGGCACCCTCCATCCCCAGGAGCATCACTGCCACCATCACATCCCAGCACGGGATGCTCGTGGGGTGACCCACGCCTCCCCCGCCACCATGGGGGGGTCCTCACCCCCGCTCAGCCCACCCTGGGCTGCTTCATGGCCACTGTGAAGTACAGCCTGGCTTCCCACCCAGGCCAAACCCCTCTTGCTTTTCCTATTAGTCCATCGTTTTTATCATTCCCAGACAACCCTCTGCTTCTAAAACACGAGGGGAGGGCATGCATGTGTCGTGGGGGCATGGGGGGGGACGTGCCCATGGCCACCAGGCAGCTGCCAGGGCTTGGTGGGGAGCTTGAGGTCAACCAAGGCTCTTCCAAATCCCAGTTACATCCCCTCCCCAAGAACCGTTGATTTCCAGTGGCTGGCCAAGCGGCACCGACTCACCGCTCTGACGTGTGACGAGCTGTGGCGGCCTCAGCCAGGGGAGCCTTTTATCGCGTTATGGGAAAGCACCAGCAGTTCCCTCTTCCAGGAGCCCTGGATATAATAAAACAAGGCCTCCTCAGGCTTCAAAGAGGGAGGATTTTCGCTGCCTCCCGGGTGAGAACAAAGTGCTGCTGAGCACGGCCAGCACTCCTTGTGCCTGCCCCTCCATGTGCATCGAGCATCCCGGCCCTGCGCTCGGCGGTGGCACAGAGGGACGAGTCCACGGGGAACCGCAGGTGGCTGCCAATGGGGACGGGTTCCTCCTGCCCCGGGGCTGGACCAGGAATGTCCCGAGGGGGGTTGTCCCCCTGGAATCGCCCAGGGTGGCCGTGGGGGAGGCTGGAGGAGGGCTGGTGGCATCACCCACCCGCTGGGCACCTGGAGACCCAGAGCCGCTGCCGTGAGTAACGCGGTTTCCAGCGGGGCTCGTGTGCATGACTGTGTAAATAACACAGTTAGAGGCACCGTGAAACCAGCTGTTTTCATGTTAAAATGGAAATTTAACAGAGTGACAAGCAGAAGCCTCCAGGAGACCCCACGAGCTGCCGTTAACACCGGGGGGGAGCTCCCCGTTGTGCCTGGAGCAGTGCAGGGAAGCACAGGGGGGTCCCTGCCCTTGCCCCCCCCTGGGGTGCCCGGATCCTGTGCTGGTGCCCCGGGGACAGACGGGGATGTTTCCCAGCCCCCTTGGGAGGAACGGAAGTCCCTTGTCACCACCATCACTGCGGGGCTCCTGGACCCTTCCCTGCCCACACAGGGTCTGGGACAGGGATGCCTGGAGCCCTTTCTCACCAGTGTGGGGGGACAGATTCGAGGGGGCTCTGCCTGGCACGGGACCACCAGTCCCATTGCTGGAAAATGGGGTTTTGGGGAAAGGGAAGGCTGCTGCCCCCCGGCCCCTTCTCTCTCTCCTGCAGGGCCAAGCACTGGGCTGAGGGGAGCTGTGATACCCCGACTGCTCCCCCCATCCCATGCTGCCAGCCCACGCTCACCCCCGGGAAACAAAAGGCCTTCACATTTGTGCAGACTCTGGAAAGAAAAAAAATAAAAAAAAATAAAAAGAGGAGAGGAAAGAGCCTGCACCCTCCCGCATCCCTGATGCCCGCTGGGGCCCGGCACAGCCCCATCCGCCAGCAGGTGCTCCCTGCACGGAGCTTTCCTTTCCCCAAACCCTTAAGGAGTTATTTGGGCACCTCCAGCAGATACAGAGAGGACGATCAACCGCAGCTCACCCCGAGCCACCGCTCCGCACAGCTCACGGCCGCACAGGGCAGAGGGAGGATGTCTCTCCCCGCAACGGCTGCCCCGGGAGGAGAAGGAGATTTTTGCCCCCCCCCAAGCTGGGAGAGGGAATTTCACCTGCCCCATCCCCCCCGCCTCCCCCAGCCCCGTCCTCCCCACGACGTGCTCCAGGCACCGGCCTCCTGCCAACCCCCCCCGAGAAACCCGGCGCTGATTTGTCAGGCGTGAAGGCAAATCCATCGCTGGAACGAGCCCCCGCGGCGAGTCACGGGCTGACCTTGGCTACCTGTGAACCAGCACAGGGCTGGCACGGCTACACAGAGAGACCCCGGGCTGTGGCCAGCGCCGGCTGCGCTTCACCGGCCATGGGACTCCAGCAGGGTAACGCTGCCCCCCCCAGAAAACAGCCCCCGCCAGCACATGCAGAGACTTGAGGTATCTCATGGACTCAGCCCAGCTTCCCAAAGCCAGGTGCTGCCCGGTCTCCTGGCCAAGGCACCCCGTCGGGCTTTCACCTTATAAATGAGTGCCCTGTGCCGAGGGATGGGGCAGAAAGAGCTGGGGGGGCAGGGGAGGATGGAGAAGGGGCAGGGGAGGATGGAGAAGGGGCAGGGGAGGATGGAGCACGGACCCAGACAAG
>JAOQGH010000051.1:429617-441717 GCA_025769975.1 Gallinago jamesoni
TGGTGGAGTCTCCTTCTCTGGAGACATTCCAACCCCACCTGGACACCTTCCTGTGGGACCTGCTCTGGGTGGCCCTGCTCTGGCAGGCGGTTGGAGGAGATGATCTCCAGAGGTCCCTGCCAACCCCCCAGCACTCTGTGACTGTGTGAGGTATTCCTACAGAGCGCCATGCCAAAGGTGCAGGGATGGTGGGTGTCCATCCAGCAGACAGCTCCTTCTAAGCCTGCGGGAGCCGGATCGGCGGCTGGAGATGAAGGTGCTCATGGGAAGCTGGATTTCAAAAGCCCGTAAATTAACGAAGTAGGAGGGGGGAGAGCTGTCCCAGCCTCCTGAAAGGAAGTTTGTGCTTCTGATCTGCGAGGATGCCTTCTCCCGGCGTCAGGAGAAGTGCTTGACATAATGTGCTCGGGGTTTCAAAGCTCTTCCACGGGGTCCCTTACGAGAGGCTGTGAAGGGAATTAAATGCTTGCGAAGCAAGTGGAAAAAGTAACTCTCATGGTTGGGAACACGGAGGTAAAACAGCGTCTGTTAATGAGGGCCGCCTTCCAGAAGGCTACGGCACCCACGGGGAGGCTCCCCCGTTTTTGTGTGTTAATACCAGTGGTTAAAGAGATGCCTTAACGAGCTGGAAAAGGAGAATGAAAAATGTCATGAGAGAAAATCTGGCAGAGAACCCAAATTGCACAGAGCGTTCGGAACAAGAGAAGACTACGGGGAACTTCAAAAGGCCCGAAGAGAGCTTGATGGATGGGCCAGTCAATGGCGGGTGAAATCCAGAGTAGACAAATGCGGAGTCATGCACGCTGCGAGGAACGGGCCCCGCTAATTCAAACAGAATGTGAGAGCGCGACAGAGCGGGAGAGATAACGGGGGGAAACGCTGGGGGGCCAGGGCCTCCACCCAGAGCACCCCTTCACCCGGGATGCTGTCCTCAGCCCTGGTGGCTTCACGGTGGGTGACGGCGCTTCTAATCCCCAAATTCCCCTGGCAGGAGCCGCACGGGCACTGTGGGACCCTGCCCTTCATGAGCACCAGGAGCGGTGCAGATGGAGAAGGTCCATCAGGCAAGATGGAGAAGGTCCTCCAGCAGGAACTGCTCAACAAGACCCTGATTTGGGGGGGGGTTGGGACTGCCCTCACAGGGACCTCTCTGTCACCCAGAGGAAGAGCCCGGGGAGACCAGCCAGGCATTTATCCAGCCAAATAACATCCCAACAGCAAGGCAAGGGGAACCCTCTCTCTGTGCTCCACAGGGGTTCGTCGTCCCAGAGGGTGGATGCTCTGAAGCAGCCCAGGAAGGTGGGAAATCCCATGGGATCAGCCAGCCTGGGGGGGTCCACACTGTGCCTGGCCCCAGTGCCACCTCTCTCCCGGGACAGAGCAAGCCACTGGTTTGCTCAGCTGGGGATGGCCCAGTTCAACCCCTCTTCCCTGGGACCACCAAAACCAGCACGGGGGGGGGGGGCTGGGGTCCATCAGCATTAACGGGTCCCACCAGTGGGCACCCGACAGCAATAAAGGGTGCCCTCAAAAGGGATACAGATGTTGAGGGGTGGTCCCTGGGAGTGCATGGCCAGGCAGGGGTTGTCCCCAGGGGCTGGGGGGGCAGATGCCAGCAGGGTGCCATGGGGTGGGTCCCTTTGGCAGGGCTTTGGCACTGGAGAGATGCCCAGCTTCAGCTGGGGCTTTGCTGTGACACCTGGAGAGCCCAGTCAGTGCTGGCTTTGGGGGGTTCCCCATCAGAGGAGGGGGAATGGCTGTGAATACAGCAAACCAAACCCCACCAGGCAGCCGGGGGTGAGCAGGGACCCCCCGTGGAGCAGATGGGGAAGATGTGGTGGGACCGATGCCAAGGAGGCAGCGTGGGCCCTGGGGACGGGCAGGGGAAAGCGAGCAAAGATGCCCAAAGGGCCCTGACAGGTTCCTCCCAGCCATTCACCGCTCCGTCAACGGCCACTTTTCTGCAAATAAATTCAATATTTATTTCCAACAAGTGGCTGGCAGGAGGCAGAGGAAGGAAAGACACTTATTGAATAATTGCACAACCCTCAAGAAAGGCCATAAATTACCCAGCTCTATCCGTCACTATAATTTCCAGCCGAGGTCCTAATGAATCTTTCCCAACAATAGTGTAAGGACAGGTCTGAGAATGTATTGAACCGTTTAAGCACTTGGGTAAGCAAAGCGGAGGCATTAATAACCACCAGGAGACATCCCCCAGCACCTCGGGCTGCCGGTGCCCCACCACCTCTGCCACAGCCCCCCCGCCCACCCCCAAACGGCCACTGGGGGCTTAAACAGTTCAAAGGGTTTTTTTTTTTTTTTGTAATTATAGGCAAGAAAACTTGACAGCAGAAAGGCATCGCTAATGGGAAGAGGTGTTTTCTGGCAGGAGAGAGGTGACAGCTTCGCTGGTTGGCCTTGATGAAGGAACAGGGGACAGGGGGTTTGTCACACGCCGAATCCTGTCCCACCTACGAGCGTCAGCCCAGCATGTCAGGGGAAGGGCAGACAACAAGATACAGGCAATTTTTTTTTGGCCAGACAATAAAAAAACCCCACAACAACAACCCAGTAAAAATTATTTCCATGAACCGCTTCTCCAAGCAGCGTTCCCCGATTCAAACACATCCTTTTGCCTGTTCTCCTCAAACTCTTCCAGCACAACAGAGGGCTAGAGAAAAAATAAAATAATAAAAATAAAACATTCCAGTGGGATGGGCACCCCCCCCCCCCCAACCCCCCAAGACCTCACTGGGTTTACACCCACCCCACTGCTGGGCAGCCAGGGCAGCCGAGTCCCCCTTTCCCAGTCCATCCCAGTCCAGAGCCACCTGGCACTGGGCTGTGAACCTGGCCATGCTGCAGAGCCCCCCCATACACCCTGCACTTTCACTTCACCTTTCACTTTTGTATTTGAAATGCTGTTCCCAGCATGAGGATTTACTGTGGCTGGGTTCTGGGGCTGCTGCCCGCCCCCCCCCCCCCCCCAGTGTCATCACCAGGGATCTCTCAGAGCCCCCAGCATTTCACAAACTCCAACAGATTTAAGCCCAAAACCTCTGGCTGAAGCGGGGAAGAGTTATCACCGCTGTTCACGGGGTGGGGAGGGGGGGAACATGACCCAGCGGGGCTGGTTTGCCCAAATCCAGGGTGAAAAATCTGCAGCGAATTCCCAGGAACAACCTTCCCTCCACAGGGATTCCGTCCCTTTATTGCCTGCCCAGCCACACCGGGGCTTGGAACACACAGGGACCTACCTGGGGGGCTGGCAAGGGGGTCCCCACGGGAGACGGCAGCCCCCCAGGAGCAGACAGATTAACGTTTCGGCTCGGCTCAGCGTGACATTTCCATCTGGTTTGACAAACTAAACATTTGAGTTTGCAAATGTCAAAGTATTTCCATCAAAAAAAAAAAAAGCTAAAATAAAATGTCGGCGGCGGAGCCTGACATTTCTTAATCTTTTTTTTGTTCCCGTTCTGTGAGCATTTTTGATATTTCAACTTTGTCTTAATTTGAGAGGGAAAACACACTGTAATTTTTGACCAGTTTAAGCAATTATGTATTTTTAAGCTAAGCCATTAGTTATTAGTCCCGTCCAGGACTAATTCCTGGCAGGACCAGACCTCGCCGGTGGCACCAGGGGGTCCCTCCACGAGCCCCGGTTGCTTACAGAGGGGGGGTCCGAAGTCATGGAGCCCAGCGGGTGGCAGGGACCGAGCAGCTGAGGTTTCCCGGCTCCCAGCCCCATCCAACCGGCCCCTCGCCCCCAGCCCCTTGCCCGGCTCTCCCAGGGGATCCCACCGAGCTCCATCCCTGGGGTCCAGGGCAGGGGCTTCCCACCGCCCACCCCTCCCGGGGGGAGCGGGGATGGTGGTGCAGGAGAGCACGTACCGTGCAGAAATCTATACCCAGCTGCATTTCGATACAGTCCCCAAAGTACCTAATTATGCAGCTCGGGTTTCTCCCCGCTCCTCGTTCCGGCGATAGCTCACCCGGAATCTTTATCAGGCCTCAGGGCTTCGCAGACATAAAGGAGACATTGGTGTGTCCCCCCCTCCCTCCCCGGCGATGTCGGGGGGCAGCTCTGTCTGAGCACGTCACACCCCAATAAACGCCTGGCTTCCCCGGGCTCCGGCAGCAGGGACGGTGCGGAGCCAGGGAGGCAGCTGGGACACGCTCCAAGGGGGGGTCTTGGAGGGATTTGGGAGAGGGAGAGCCGGCCTGAACGTTGCATCAGGGCAAGAGCTAATGGCCAAGATCAACAGGCTCCAAGGAGGGGAGGGCGAGCACCCGGAGTGGGGGGTGTTGGCTGAGATGTGAGCATTATCCATGGAGCTGAGCAGGGCTGGTGGGGAGAGCTGTTCCAGAGCTGCTTGCCCTTCCCAGGGACCGAGTGGCCAACCGGCCCCCCAGGCACACCAAGGAGGGTGGCTTTGGGTCTCAGAGCTCCCGGTGGGCAGATGGAAGGGAACTGCTGGAGAGGGTACAGCAAAGGGCCACGAGGATGGTGAGGAAAGGCTGAGGGACTTGGGTCTTTTTAGTCTGTAGAAGAGAAGACCCAGGGGGACCTCATCAATGCTTATCAGTACTTAAAGGGTGGGTGTCAGGAGGATGGGGCCAGGCTCTTTTCAGTGGTGCCCAAGGGCATAAGCATGAACATCAGAAGTTTCATCTAAGCTTGAGGAGGAACTTCTTTCCTGTGAGGGTGGCAGAGCTCTGGAAGAGGCTGCCCAAGGAGGTGGTGGAGTCTCCTTCTCCAGAGACATTCAAACCCACCTGGACACATCCAGGTGTCCAACCTGCTCTCAGTGACCCTATTTTGGCAGGGTCTCTGGTGGGGGGAGTGGAGAGGGACAGCGGGGAGAGAAGCCCAGGAGCAGCTTTGGAGCAAGACGCTGGCACCATGAGGGAGGAGATGGAGCGGGAGCTGCCTGGGAGCATGGGGCAGGTCCCACAGCACACACCGGCCTTGAGGTGGCAAAGCTGGCAGCAACAGGATCCAGGGAAAAGCCAAGATACAGAAGGAAAAGTCAAGATATGGAATGACAAATCCAAAGGAGATGCTACAGGGAGTGTGTGATGCCCCAAACAGCCCCAGTGGGAACCAGGGAGGGTTGGGGCTGAGCTCCCAGGTGACAAGGGCTCTGCTGGGATGTGCTGGAAGTGGCTGATGCCACAGGGGGACCGGGAGGACTCATCAATAAGGACCTTCCAAAGGACAGTGCCCATGTGAACTTGCACCTCTGGGCTCCAGATGGGGGATGCCCAGAGCCCCACCGGCCTGGAGCTCCCTTGCTTAAACCCCAAGGTGAGGCAGGCGTGATTCACGGGCGAGAGAGAGAGAGAGAGATAAACTTCTAACAACTATTATTTGCAAACATATCATTCAGCCAGCCCCGTTTCTAGGTTACACAGCTGACAATTTTGTAATGCAGAAAGAGGAAAAGAGATCAAAACCAGCCGACATGTCAAGGAACATAAGCCACAGAAGACAAAACACAGGGGGGAAAAAAAAAAGATGGGTTTTCAAAGAGGAAAGAGAAAGAAAACATTAAACCACGGGGTGCCCAGAGATCTCCACCAGAACCAGGCTGTCTCCCTCTCTGCCAGTGCTGGGAAGTCAGGGAAAAGTGAGGAAAACTTGCAATCCTGTTTGGGGTGGGTTAATGGAGGGCAGTGAAGGGGGTGGGAGGCACGAGAGGGACCCCCCAGCCCCAGCGGGGAGGAGAGCGGCTGAACCAGCCCCTCAGTGGGGGTGTCTGGGATGCTCCAGCCCCATAAACTCTTCAAACATAGGGGAACAGGAAAACACCTGAGCTTCTCCGCAGGTATTGCCCAAAACGCATCCGGGCATCGTGCACCGGTGCTCAACCCCCAAATAAAACATTACAGAACTTATAAAGGGTGGGAGGCAAAACCCTATTGTATAAACCTGTCTTCACTTCAGGACCAGGGAAGATATGCCTCAGCCAAAGGAAGGAGGGAGCTGGGACGGGGACCGGGGGGTGACGTTTGATGGCCTGTGGGCACAGGAGGTCGGGCAGAGACGGCTCATCACCTCTCCTGACCCCAAAGCCTGGGAGCGTGTGGATGAATGGAGGGGCTGCTTGTTTGGTTCCAGCCCCCCAGCCCTCAGAAACGCGGTGGGAAATCAGGGGTGGGCAGTGGGAGCGGCACGGGAAGATGAAGGGGACGAGGAGGTTCAGGGGGCAAAGCACTGAGCAGACCCAAAAGCCACCTGTGTAAAGGGAGGCCAGGAGGAATCGCTGGAGGGAAGCCGTTTACAGAGGTAAGAGGACAAGCAGGAAGGGGCAGCGGCTGCTGGGGCTGGAGGAACATCTGCCTTGGGCCAGGACTAGCCCTGTGGCCAGCGGGACCTGGGGGGAAGACACAAGATGCTTGAGCATTGCTCCCCATCCCTCGGTGCCCACGCGCGGGGGAAGAAATCCCGCTGCCAAAATACCACATCCTTCGGGGGTGTGGGGCTGAGGAACTCCAGAACAAACACAGTCGGTGAGGAGGGGGGAGCCCCAAAGCTGGGGGGAGCCCCGGGGACGGCAGCCGATGGGTGGAATAAGTTAGAACCCATCAAACCGCCCAGGGAACAAGAGGGGCTTTTAAAGAGGTGGGGGAAGAGAGGTGCCAGCGAGCCAGAAGGATAACAAGAAATGAGAAAGGGGCTGGGAGGAACGCAGAGCTTTAAAATGGCTGTTGCTGAATTGCTTTTTTAAATTGCTCTTTAAGGCGATAACTAAAGAGAAGAGGCACGGTCAATTAGGAAGTAATGAAGACCTTGTAAATACACTTACTGATAAAAAGCACGTAAGGGAACGCTTGACAAACCCAACATACACAAATCAGCCGGGGCAAGCAACATGCGTTTTGAATTATTAAGGGAATTCGCTAACGAACTTAGCGAGCCTCTGCCACTTCAAAACCCACCACCATCAACAAAAAATAAAATTGCAGCCAGCCAAATTCCGAGCTGGCGTAACAAATCAATGGAGGGCTCGGGGGGGGGCAGAAGGGGGGGTGGCAGGGAGGGAAATAAACACAAAGCAAAATTAAAAAGAGAAAAGAAAAAAAAAAAAAGAAGAGGAGAATGGAAAAGGAGACTGACAATTAGTAGCCAGGAAATTCGTTTCATCCACCAGGCAAGGAACGCCACAAAAATCAGGGATTAAGGCTGAGGCATTTGCTGGCTCCCGGAGGAGAGCAAAGCCACGAGCGACGCAAAGGAAGAATTTATTGAGGACAAACCATGGCGGTCAAAGCCAACTGGTGTTTCCCAGGGCCCTGCACCCTCTCCAGAGGCAGCGCTGGTGGATAAAAGCTGTCAGGACACCAGGACACAGGGCATTTCTTGGAGGAATTAATTGGCTGCCAGGCTCGGGAGCCAGCACTAGACCCCGTCTTGTTGGGGATGAACATCAACAACCAAGATAAATGGCAAAGTTATTACATTTGCAGATGATGCTTAATTAGGTCACGCTGAGAGCAGAATAATGCAATGGGGTGGTGTGAAGCAGGGGTGGAACCGGACAATGAGCCTGGAAAGAGACAGGGACCTTGGGGGGGAAGGTGTCCTCTACAGAAATACGCAGGTGATGGGACAAACCAGGGGGACAGCCCCGGGATGGTTCAGGTGGGACCTCCCAGTGCATCCATCGCCCACTCCCAGCGCTCTGAAAGGCATCGTGGTCCCTCAAAATCCCCGCTGGCACCGGCAGGGATTGCCCGGGCATCCTGCAGCACATCCAGGGCACTGCTTGCTGTCCTGCCCGCAGGTTTTGGGACAGAAAAGGTGGTTCTGGGGACTAGGAGAGCTGTTCCCTTGGCTCTGGGGGGCTGGGGTGCCCGCTGCCTCCTGTGGCATGGCCGGGGCTGGCTAGATACCCAGGGGAGGTGACATCTCCGCTCTGGGAAAGGGCACAGATTTGTCCAGCGTGGGAGGAAGCCCCCTCCCATCACCCCAGAGCCGGGGGGGCGGGGGGGGTATAAAAGCAGGGCTCCCCAGCAGAGCGGGGGCTGCTCGGGAGAGCTGTCAGAGCACTCGCTCCCGGGGCACCTCTGCTTCTCATCCGCCTGATGGAACCTGACGTTGTGTGAACCTTTCTGAGCAAACCCAAATTATTTTAATTTCTAAATCCAAACAGCTCCAATTATATCATTTCCCCTGTGCGAAAGGCGGGTAATGCTCTCCCTCTGCTCCCTGGGCAGGGCTGCAGCAGCCCCCAGCACCAGGGGGAGGCTGGGCACTGGTGTTGGGGGGGGGGGCAGGAGATCACACCCCTCCCCAGACACCCCCTCTGTTCAGGGACACCCCAAGGGACACGTTGGGACAGACCCCAGCAGCCAAGGTGAGACGGGTGATGGTTTAAATACACAGAGGAGCTCTCCAAAGTTCAGTTCTGCACGTGTATCAGAAAAAATAAAATAAAATCAGGCTTTTCAAAGAAATTGAACCCCTTTGGGATGCTCTCTCCCATCTACAGCAGAGTTTTAGGTTTTCCTCCTTTTTCTCCACACAGAGCAGCCTCCCAAGGCAGGCTTGGGGGGGGGAATTTCTCTTTAAGGACGAGCAAGAAACCATTTGATAGTTACAGAAATAGAGGGGGGGAGGAGGAGAGCAAGTTGAGGAAACATTTCCTAAAGAGCGCTGATTAACTAATTAACCAAGTTTCTTCCGACAGCAGCCTTTCCCTCACAGCTTCGGTGCCATCGTTTGCAGAGGGTATCGCACTAACACTTCACGTATCATCACTGTAATTACACACCTCCAGCTGCCTTTGATAATTTTTTTTTTTTTTTTCCTCCCATAAGCATCCCTCCCCCTTTTCTCCGGGGCTGCCTCTGCCCCGTTTCCCCACCGCCTGGGCAGGGAGAGTAGAGCAAACCCTGGATGAGACCCCACCTTTCACCCCCAGTTCCCCCCCCACCATGGCTTTTTTCACCCCCACCCTCAAAGCCCCCTGCCCCAGCATCACCCCCTTCCCCTCACTCTTTCTCCTTCCTAAGGAGCTATTTTTAACAGGGTCTTAAGGTCTCTGCTTCCAGCAGCTCACAAATCCTGTTCTCTGCTTCAGCCATGCCCAAGCCCAGGTGAGTCCCCCCCACGCACCCACCCTCAGTCCCCTGGGACAGTGAGGGGCTTCTGCTGAGCCCCCAGCCCCAGCAAACCTGGTCTCATGGGGACAAGCCATCCTGGATCTGTCACACACCGCTGGGAGGGATGGATGCTAGAGGTGGTGGTGCCACCAGGGCCAGCATCCTCCCCCTCAGCCCTGCCCTTTTAGCACCTCCTGCCCCCTTCCAGCATCACCTGGGTGCCTGGTGAGCCCCCCCTCCCCTCCCCCTGCACACAGCTGGGGGCAAGGTGGGGGCTGAGATGCTCCTGCTCCCACCTGGAACCCCTTTGCTGGAGGAGCCCTTGCTCTCTCTCAGGCACCAGCTCCCTCCCAGGCTCTACTGGAGTGTGCTGGAGCACCCGAAATGCCCCCCCTCCCCAAACCCCTCCATTTCTGGTTTAAATCCCCAACCCCTCATCCTATTACAAAGTAGCCGGGGCGCCCCTACGCTCCTCCAAACCTAAACACCTTTTATTCTCATTAAAGGGGGTCCGTGCCTCGCTCCCGCTTCTCTCTATCTCCCGGTTAAAAGCTAATTAATTACTGTTGACTTCCCCAGCAGATGTTCTGGCCCCGGCGCTGGTCGGAAGGCGGTGATTTGCCAACCGCAGGGCTCCGGCGCGGAGCAGGGGGCGCGGGGCGGTGGGGAGAGGACCCCGTCCCGGCCCCGCTTCCGAAAAGGCAGAGAAAGTGGCTGTTTGTGAGAAAGGTACTGGTTGTTTTTCTTGGACAGGAGCAAAATCCTCAGATAGGGGTAAAATCCTGATTCCACAGAAAATTAAGCAGTGTGGATTTCAGTTGGGTCTGGTCAGAGGTTTATTTCCCCTCGTACAAGAAACCTCTCATAAATCACCGCTCTCTCCAAGGGCTTTTCAAAGCCATGATGCAAAACAGAACTGCACTGTCCGCGGAAGACTTGCCGGCCCCGGAGAGCACCGGGGAGGTGGGAAGGGACAGGCGACCACCCCCCAGCCCCACTGCCCTGCCACGGCCACCCTGCGTCCCTTCTCCTGCTGCTGTGGCCCACAGCACACCAGCAAAGGGTGAGCAGGGATGGGGGAGAAATGGGGCCATGGGAAGGAGATGGGTGATAAGTGATAGGCCAGAAGGGTGTGCTGGACCACGGGCATCCCAGTGAGTATGAACATCCTGGTGTGCATGGGAATCCTGGTGAGAATAAGCATGCCAGTGAGCTTAGACATCCCAGTCAGCACAGTCATCCCGATGAGAATAGGCATCTCAGTGAGCACAGGCATCCTGGTGGGCATTGGCATCCTGAGGGGCATGGGAATCCTGGTGGGCACGGGAATCCCACTGAGCATGGGCATCCTTGGGGGATCCCAGAAGGCATCCCAGTGAGCACGGGAATCCTGGTGGGCATGGAAATGCCAGTGAGAAAGAACAGCCCAGTGTCCATGGGCATCCCGGTGGGGATGGGCATACCAGAAGGCATCCCAGTGAGCATGGTCATTCCACTGAGCATAGGCATCTTTGTGGGCATGGGAATCCCAGTGAGCACAGGCATCCCAGTCAGCATGGCCATCCCGGTGAGAATGGGCATCCCAGTGAGCATGAGCATCCTGGTGGGCGTGGGAATCCCAGTGAGCATGGGCATTCTGGTGGCTATGGGCATCCCAGAAGACATCCCAATGGGCATGGGCATGGGCATCCCAGTGAGCATGGACATCCCAATAGGCACGGGCATCCTGGTGAGCACCTGCAGCTCCTGGCTGGGGCTGGCATCCCCACTACTTCACCTCCCTCAGGGCAGAGTGGGGCACAGGGGTACGATGTCCCCACCAAGAGGGTGCCCGTGGAAGGCACCCTCATCTGTAGAAGATGCTGGCAGAAGCGCGGTGGGCAGCGAAGCTCCTGTGCTAACAGCCCTGCAAATCCCCCTGGTGATTACAGTGAATTTCCAATATCGACAGCAACCTCTGCGCTAATGAAATGCACCCAAGTTAAGCAGCCGTGGAAATGCCAGTGGAAAGGAGAAAGGCCACCAAACGGGCGCTAATGGAAACCCAAATCCCCAGAACTAACGGGCTGTGCTGGGAGGGGAGGGACAGGAGCAGGGGTCTCCTGTGCCGATGTCCCTGGATGGCATAGTGTGACCTTCTCCGGCTTCCACCGTCTGATGCCATGGTCCTCGGAGGAAAGGGGGTGCACCAGTGGAGAGGAGGGAGCTCTGAGGACAGGAATGGGGAAGACGTGGAGGAATGGATCCCTTTGGATCCATGCTGTCACCACCAAGGTGCTTTTCCTCCCTGGGATCCCCCAATACAGCTGGGAAGTTGGGACTGTGGAGCGGGCACTGAGCAAACACAGCCACCCATGACCCTGGCCGGATCCCACAGACCGTTTCCCGTCGAGCTGGGGGCAGAAAATGGGATTTCAGCTTTTCCTCTCTGTGGTAAATGTTTCTGATTCTGCCGGCTGATGTGTTCACCTCTCCGGTTAATAGGCAATAAGCAAAGCGGTGTCACTCTTGTTAAGGGACAGAAAGGGCTCCATTGAAATGCAGTGCACGGGGCCATGAAGCGGGGCTGGAGAACCCCCCGAGCCCCCCGCAGCCGGGGAGGGCTGTTTGCATTTTCTCCGACAGCAGAGTCAGGCTGGGCCCATGCTGGAACACCCCAGCGCTGAAAATGGGGACTTTTGTCTTCTTCCTGCCAGCCTTTCCAGGGGTTTGGATCATGAGTGGCCTCGGACACAGGTCCCCATCCCACCAGGTCCCAGGATCCTCTGCCCCATCACCCCTCGCTGCTGCCGGAGCCACACAGCCCTGCACTCCCCTAGAATCATAGATTCATAGAACCATAGAATGGTGAGAGTTGGAAGGGACCTTAAAGATCATCCAGTTCCAACCCCCTGCCCTGGGCAGGGACACCCCCCACCAGAGCAGGTTGCTCCAAGCCCCATCCAGCCTGGCCTTGAACCCCTCCAGGGATGGGGCAGCCACAGCTTCT